>QGSO01000485.1:894922-1092479 GCA_011037825.1 Carya cathayensis | reverse complement strand
ATTTACTATATTGATAAATTATAAATAAAATATAAGGTATATTTTGAATTTTTTTAAAACTTTTGGGGGCCCCTTAGACCTAAACTAGGTCCACCACTGCTTGATATGTTGGCACGATTCTGAATTTTTAATATGCAATACATTGCCTTTTTCTCTGACTCCATATTTAATACTCCATGTGTCCAGGCTTCTGAGTGGAAACCAATTAACAGGTCCATTACCTGAACAGCTTGGTTATCTTCCAAACTTGTTCATATTACAAATTGACGAGAACAACATATCAGGACCAATACCCATCTCATTTGCAAATTTGAACAAAACAGGGCATTTGTGAGTGTTTTTACATATTGTCTCAAAATAGTACTGTAATGACTAACCCTACTTCACTTTTTTTTTTTTTCTAAATTCTTTCCTGTTTTTCTTTTGTCCCATGTGAGCAGTCACATGAATAACAATTCAATTAGTGGGCAAATCCCGCCAGAGCTATACAAATTGCCAAGGCTTGTTCACTTGTAAGCTAGTGATTGGTCATATTTTCATATTTAATGTTGATTCATCTTTCTGTGTACAATTCATGAGATCGGTGACCATCTTCAGCTCTGCTAATGCAGGCTTCTTGATAATAACAATTTATCAGGGTATCTGCCACCAGAGCTTTCCAAAATGCCATGATTACAAATACTGTATGGTTCCTACTATCCTTGATACATTTATGTCAGATATGCTTCAAAATGGCAAGTTTACAGATTATGGTTCCTATTATCCTTGAGTGTCAGTATGTTTATTAATCTCAAGTGTTATTATGTCCAAAATATATGAATTTTTTGTCCTTTTCTTTTGCTTCCCAACTTGAACAAGGTTATTGTTGTGCCTCTGGTCTGTCCAAAATCACACAAGACGATATTTAAGTGGTTCGGCAAATTGCCTACGTCCACTGGAGCCTCTTTTACTGAGTTTGTACAAAATTACAACACTCTACAAATCTCTCTCACGTCTCACGCACCCTTTCTCTCCCTCTGATTTTTGCCCACATCATTTACACAAACTGATCTCTCCTTTTAGATCCAACTCATACAAGTTCACTAGTTGTTGATGCCATTGCACAAGGAGAGCTATGGGGGACACACACACCCACAATTCTTGACCAGAATAGAGCTTCTTTCGGTGGGTGGGTGAGTGGTTGGTGGATGGGTGGGTGGCTATAAATCCAAAACCATTTCACACTTGGGGGGTTCCAACAATCACCCCATCCACCTAAGTGTGCCATACTAGGATGCTTACAAACTGATTCATTCTTAAAATGAATGCACCTCATTCTTTGACATGAGACATGAGAGACTTTTGCTATCGAATGCGCTCCAATGCACCCGAGGGTGCTTAGCAGTGTATAATATTGATCAAGTCCAAACAGTGTTGGAACTTGATCCCTGTGATGACTTTCGTCAACATATCTGCTGGATTATCTTCAGTACCAATCTTCTAAAATTTGATGTCTTCTTCTTCTAATATTTCACAAACAAAGTGAAATCAGACATCTATGTGTTTTGTTCAAGCGTAATATACTTGATTCTTTGCCAAATGATTTGTACTTTGACTATCACAGTAAACGGTAACCTCTTGCTGCTTAAATTCCAAATCTGTTACCAATCCCTGTAACCAAATAGCTTCTTTCATAGCTCCTGTTACAGCCATGTATTCAACCTCAGTGAATGATAGTGCAATTGTTGACTGCAAATTTGATCGCCAACTAACTGGTCCTCCTCCCATTGTGAACACATATCCAGTTGTCAATCGGCGTTTGTCAAGATCACCTGCATAGTCCGAGTCAACATATCTAGTTACCAGACTATCTTCACTTTTCTCGAACTTCAAACTAATATCTATGGTCTCTAAAATATACCATAGAATCCACTTAGCCGCATGCCAATGAGCCTTTCCAAGATTATGCATATAGCGACTAACTAAGCTGACGACCTGGGAGATATCAGGTCGTGTACACACCGTGGCATACATTAAGCTTCTAACAATACTTACATATGAGACATTCCTCATGTAGTCTCGCTCTTCATCATCTTTAGGAGACTGTAATGCACTGACTTGAAATATGGGGCCATTGGAGTACTCACCGGCTTCGTCTTCGAGTCGATGTTAAAGCGTTGCAATATTCTCTCTTTAGATACTGCTTCTAAGTAAGGTGAACTGTACCTTTCATTCTATCTCTACTGATCTTCATCCCCAATATTCTTCGTGCTTCTCCCAGATCTTTCATTTCAAACTCATGACTTAACTGAGTTTTTAAGCGATTTATCTTCCCCTTGCTTTTACATGCTATTAACATATCATCTACATATAAAAGCAAACAAATGAAAGATCCATTTGCAAGTTTTCTGAAATATACACAGTGATCGTATTGGCAACGAGTGTATTTCAGATCCATCATAAAACGGTCAAACTGCTTATACCATTGCTGAGGTGACTACTTTAAGCCATAGAGAGACTTCTTCAGACTGTATACCCAATTTTCTTTTCCAGCTTCTTTAAAACCTTCTGGTTGAGATAGATAAATCTCATCGTCCAGATCACCATGTAAGAAAGCTGTCTTTACATCAAGCTGTGCTAACTCAATATCATATTGTGCAACCAAAGCTAGCAATATCCGAATGAATGAATGCTTCACAACAGAAGAGAATACTTCACTGTAATCAATTCTCTCTGTCTGAGCGTAGCCCTTGGCTACCAACCTAGCTTTGTATCGCACTCCATTTTTAGTAGCTTGATCATCTTTTTGATTGAAGATCCACTTACAATCAATTGTCTTCTTTCCTTGTGGAAGCGGCACAAGCTCCCAAGTCTGGTTCTGGTAAAGAGATTGCATCTCTTCATTCATAGCCTTTGTCCATTCAACTTGTTCACTAGACTGTATGGCTTCTCTGTAAGTGGTTGGGATCTTACCCCCTTCAGCTGGTAATGCATATGTCACATAGTCTGCATAACGTGTCGGTACACGTTTCTCTCATCTCGGTTTGTTGGTTGCTATTGATTCGGGTTGACATGGAGGTACTGTGACTAGACTATCAACCTTATCTTATCCATGCTTTTCCGAATTCTTTGAAGTAATAAACTTCACAATCTGCGAATCATCCGATGTTTCGTCATCATTGCTGCCATCATTGGAATCTTTATGCCTATGTGACTTAAGCATTTCAGATTCGTTGAATGTAAAATCTCTACTGATGAGTACCTTTTTAGACTCTATGCACCAGAGTCTATACCCTTTTATACTAGTACTAAAGCCTAAGAATTTTGCTTTCTTAGCTCTAGGATCAAGCTTACTTTCTTTAGCATGATAGTAAGCAGGACATTCGAAAACGTGTAAAGAGTCATAATCAGTAGCATGTGTACCTCTCCACATTTTAGTGGGTGTCTTCCCATCATTGGCAGCTGCGGGTAGTCGATTGATGAGGTGGCAGACATATGTCACAGCTTCAGCCCAAAATTGTTTAATAAATCCAGCATCCAGCAACATACATCACACTTTCTTTAGTAAAGTACGATTCATCCGTTCTGCCACACCGTTCTGCTGCGGTGTACCTCGTACCGTAAAGTGTCTGACAATTCCCTCTCTCCGGCATACTTCCATGAAGGGGTCTGAAGTGTACTCACCTCCATTATCAGATCTGAGCCGCTTGATCTTTCTGCCGGTCTAAGTCTTAATCATTTTCTTCCAATCAAGGAAGATTTTCAACACTTCATCTTTATTTTTCATCGTATACACCCACACACGACGAGAATAATTATCTACAAAAGTTACAAACCAATGGTTACCTCCTAAAGATGCATTTTGGGTAGGTCCCCAAATATCTGAGTGTACATAGTCAAGGATTCCCTGTGTATTGTGTACAGTGGTTCCGAACTTGATCCGCCTCTGCTTCCCTAATACACAGTGCTCACAGAATGACAGTTTTCCAATCTTGGCACCTTTGAGTAAGCCTTGCTTCACTAGTGTTTGCAAAACTTTTTCTTCAGTGTGTCCCATACGCATATGCCAAAGACTGGTGGTGTCAGCATCAGTCTCATCTAGCTCCTCACAGCATGTGGAAGCTCTTCCATCAACAGTACTTCCTTGCAAGAAGTACAAGTTTCCTCGTCTCAAACCCTTCATTGCCACCTGAACTCCCATTAGTACTTTGAGAGTTCCATCTTCAATGGTGATTCTGAATCCCTTTGAATCCAGAGATCCCAATGAGATGAGATTCTTCCGCAAGTCCAGAACGTACTAAACTTCTGTCAGAGTCTTGACATTGCCATTGTATAGCTTTAACTGAATGCTACCTATTCCCTGAGTCTTACAGGCACTGTCGTTGCCCATAAGTACTGCTCCACCATCAATTTTTGTGAAGTCAGTAAACCAGTCCCAATTGGGACACATGTGATAGGTACATCCAGAATCCATAATCCATTCATCGGAATGACAAATGGGTGATGAACTTGTTAATGCAAAATCTGACTCATCATCTCTGTCCACGACATTGGCTGTGGTGGGTTGATTCTGCTGTTGTCCCTTTAGCTTGGGACAATCCTTCCTCCAATGTCATTTGTTGCGACAAAAGGAATACTCATCTCTGGCAAGTTTTCTGCCGACTGATGAACCACGTGATGTGGCCCGGGTTTTTAAATTAAAACCTTTCTTCCTTACAGGATACCTTAACTGTGGTCTCCCTCTTGCTATTAGCGCTTCACTTGATGTATCTTACATTACCTGGTTATCTTTTCTGCGATACTCATTACTAATTAAAGAACTAGATACATCGTCAAAACTGATCTTTTCCTTACCATATAATAGAGTAATAATTAAATGCTCATATGTATCAAGCAAGGAATTTAACAACAGTAAAGCCTTATCTTCATCTTGGATTTCAACATCCAAGTTTAATAAATCAGCAATGATTTGGTTGTAACTAGTCAGATGTTCAGACATAGAAATACCTTCACGAAATTGAAATCTGAAGAGCTTTTTCTTCAAGTGCAAACGGCTCTCAATACTCTTCTTCATGAACTTATCCTCCAATTTCTGCCAAAGTTCCCTAGCATTTGTCTTTTTCATGACAAAATACTTCTGTTTTTTGGTAAGGCATAACCGGATTATACTACAAGTTTGAGTATTAAGTTTCCTCCAATCTTTTTCAGTCATATCATCTAGTCTCTCTTCCAACGCAATATCCAACTCTTTTTGGATCAAAACGTCCATAACCTCACACTGCCACATGCTGAAGTTGCTAGTTCCATCGAACTTTTCAACTTCAAACTTGGCATTTGACACTCTGGACCGACGTCCAGAGCTACTGCATTTTCAGAGCTCCTATCTCTTCCAGAATGTTCCATTTGAATTTAGAAAAATTTAGAGTAAAAATTTCAAAATTCTAACCGTACGAATGAGTCCGAAATGATCCAAATAGTAGGAAAACACTATTTGATTGTTAAAATCGGACTCCAAATGGCTTAGATCAAGCGCAAAATGGATCTGAAAAACGAACTGTCCTGATCATTTAGCGCGTGAGATGCACACGTTACAACTGTGCCAGTGGGGCGAGTGAGGCTCATGGAGTACACGCGTTGATAACCTGTTAGGCGCGTGAGGTGCAAGGCTGACACGCGCTGAGTGCTCTAGGGCACGTGGGGGCGCGTGAACCCAAGTTTTGGACCATTGTTGATTGTTCAAGGTTCAAAACTTCAAACTACCCAATGAACAGAAAAGATAAAAATAAAATAGAGTCCTGCTAGGTACAGGCACAAATTTGTGCCTGTATGCGCACACTTTCTGACGTGGCAGCATTTATTTTATTTTAAAAAAAAAAAAGCAAAATGGAGGAAGAAGAAAGGGCAATACCGACTTTTCCTTTATCTCTTGCTTTCGTCTCTTGATTTCTAAAAAGCTAAGTTCTGGACTGGTTTTTCTCTGCTTTAATTTCTTTTATACTTTCGTCCATCATCTCTCGTTTTATTTCTTTTACAATTTCGTCCATCATATTTGACAGGATCATAACAGTTTCTCTCTTGGTTTCGTTTCTTTTACACTTTCATCTTTGTTGGTTTTGAAAAAGCGTTGGACAAGATGCGCTCAAACAGATCCAAAGTCTCCTAAAAGATGCAGATGTGAGGCAAAATGAAAGTCAGAGTGTACCCCAGTGGGTTGCAAATATGAGTTTTTATTTTTTAATTTTTTTCTTGACTCAAATGAAAACTTCAAAAATTTAGATTGTAAAAAAATTTGAAGAAAAGAAACGAAATTTTTTTTTTCATTATCAAATATGTTTATCAGGGATGCTTCTTAGAAGGACTCAAGAGTCAAGATTCAAGAACAAAAGAAAAAAAGAAGAAGAGGGAATCCAAAAGAAAAATCAGAGTTCTGAATCACATACTTGTTAGGAATCTTCTCACTTCTCAGCCAATCACCATAAGACACATTTGCGGTTGCCCCCACACGTTAGTTTCTCGCAGTCGTACACCCTTTCAAGCTTCAATTGGTACCTTAGATGAAATTGAACTGACGCCTTGCAGGGAAGGAAAATGAAAAATATAGAAGAAGGAAACCCATGAAAAAAATCGTCAGACACAATAACCCCTTGCAAAAATGGACTGAGATGGGGTAGCGAGTTATCAAAGACAAAATCGAACCGACGCCTTGCAGAAGATCCCGATGCTACCTTAACCTCTTGCAGAAACACACCTCCTCTTCAAAGAAATCCTCAGTTAGGATAGGGTTTCGTATTGTAATGGGGAGTCGAAGGAAAAGTCGAATGGGAGAAGGCAAACTGAGTGGGAGAAGAAGAAAGCACTTTGGCCCTCTGGGAGAATATCACAGAAATGCGAAACGCACCGTATAGAGAGGACGCCATCAGCTCTTAATGAGTATCCAAACGCACCGTTTTATTTAATCCAAACGGTGCGTTTCGAGTCCACGTAGGAGATGCTCCGCGCGCACGACGCTGCATATAGACTTTTTCTAAATTTATAAATTGTCCCGGCAACCACCCGCCCAGAAAAGTCAACATCTAGCCCACCATCAGATTTATACTTTATGTGCATTATTTCTATTCGGTGTGTGAAAAAGATGGCTACGATATGCATCAGCAACAAATGCTTGAGCATTCGTAATGGGGACCTGGTCAGAAAGATACTTCCTTTCACCAGGTAATCAATTTCAAACTCCTTTCTTTCTTGCTCAAGCTGCCCCCAGGTAAATAGTTCAATTGCATGACATATATATGTTTCCATCATTCTAATATATTTTTCAACTGTATATTCAATCTTCTTCTTGTGAGGGTTTCTCCTTTTTTTTTTTTGGCAGTTTGGTTGGTTTCTTTCTTCTCAAGCTGTATGGGACGAGAATTTTGATTGTTTTTCTTTGTTTGGTTGCCTAATAGGGGAGCTTCTTCGTCGGTGTACTTTTTTTTTTTAATTCCTTAGTTTTTCATTTATTGGAGCTTTTTTATTGCTGTACTTGTGTTTAATAATTGTCTGATTATTGATTTATTTTCCAGAGTTAGAAGAATTAGTATTTCTTTTTCTTGAGATAAATTCAGCTGCTCTGGAACTCATTCTCTCTAGGTTCTGATACTGACCTTTATCAGGTGTGGTACACACATACTACTACAATTCCCAGTGTTGGGTAGTATAAGAAGTTTGCGAGTTCTGACGTTCTATGCGTTACTGGGATGTCTAAGTCAACAGCTTGGAAGTATGGAATATTTGTTGTTGCATGGTTGTGTTGGGCTTCTCTATCTTTCGGAGCTCAGGGCGCCATTACCGACCCAGTGGAAGGTGATTTTGGTGCTTTGTTTGTTTGTTTTTTTTTTTTTAAGCTTCTTTTGGCAATTACACTCTTCGGGGAATGCTTGTTTAGAAGTATCACTGCACGTGGAGGCATGTTTTATATTATGCATCCTGTAAACAGAGATCTATAGTTACCCAATCACTTACATATTTAATTCTCTCAAGTGGGAAGTGATTACTGATTAGTGTTGATAGATGTTATTTGAGTGTATGTGCTCAGACTTGGCTCTGCTAACAATTTTTATGTTAATTTTTTTAAAACAAAAATTCACTTTCTGTCAATGTGGAAACCCCGATGTTAGAATTAGAGAAACGCGGACCATACCAAAGCTTTCAAATTCTGTAAATGTTCATGTTAATTAAATGATGATTAACATTTGTATTTATTTTCAGTGACGGCATTGCAAGCCATCAAGAGAAGTTTGATAGATCCCAATAAGAATCTGAGCAATTGGAATCGAGGAGATCCGTGTACATCAAATTGGACAGGGGTTGTGTGCTCCAATACAACATTAGATGATGGATATTTACATGTTCAGGAACTGTATGATTTTAACATCCCCTTTATTTTTAATCTCTATCAGGGAGGATAATTGATGTGAATATATGTTTCCCAATTTTGCTAGAAAAAATAACATGTCTTAAATGAATATAAAAATCTATCTTTTTAAATTTGTAATGCATATTTATTCCTTCCTTTTTACCCATAAAAATAACAAATAAAAAAAAAATTGTAATGCATTAAATTGTTCTAAATCACACAGTGGTATATGAATTGTGAGGGCATTTTATTGGTGCCAAGTCCCGAGCTGTATAAGTGATTATAGAGAGCTCCGAATATAACTTTGACTGGTCTTTGCACATTATTGGGTTGCTACACATGGTATCTGAGTTGGTTTGGTAATCCATTTGGAATTGGGGCAGTACATTGTGATGCAAGCCCTGACAAGGAAAATAGGGATTTGAGTGGGGAGTGGGGGAGATTATGATGCCTCAGGTTTTTTTAATCTCACATTGGGTGAGTTTCATTGTAAAGAGGGTGCATAGATATTAAGTGTTTACTAGATGGAACTGAGTTTTATAAGTAATTCCAATGAATTCTAATTGTAACTTTCACCATTCAGTTTGCAGTGTAGAGCTGATTTAGCTGGTGCACCCTATGTTGTGACAGTGTGACAGTTTTTATTATCTTATTCATTGGTCCAAAAAGTTAATAACTACTCCATTATTATATAATTTATTGCCCAATGTTTTATTATTATCTCATTCCTAGCATAAGATAAGATTCATATGAGTCAAAAGTTCAAGGGGAAATTACACCATTCGTCAACAAACTCACTTATTTGGGATTTGCACCCTAAACTACAAAAATTTTCAGTTTTTATTATAAAAAAACCATAGATTTCACTTTGCACCCTCCATTTAAATATGAACTTTAAGATTGTGCCATGTGACCAGTTTTTTGTTCATATTAACAGTGAGATCTTAACCAAGGGTACAAATTGAAACCTATTTTTTAACATAAAGTAAAAAGTGAAAACTAGATGATAATCTGTGATGAAAAGTATACTTTCCCTAAAGTTCAGACACATGATTACAAAGCTTTGATAAAACTTGGTGTTATTAATTTTATGAGCAGTTCCATCGAAGAATTTGCATTGTTGCTTTAACAATTTTCATTTGGACCTCTCTTTGCAGGCAACTTCTGAAAATGAGATTGTCAGGAAGTTTATCACCAGAGCTTGGCAAATTAGTTTACCTACAAATACTGTAAGGCGAAGCTTTTCTGAAAGCTACTTTTTGTGCTTCAGACAACTTTATCTGAGTCAGATTTTTGGATACCTTTTTCACTCAATGTTCTAAAAATGTGTTCTCTACTGCATGTTGGATTTTGATTTATGTAATCTACTGACATTTTTCGGCTTTTGATTTACGTAACCTACTGATATATTTTTCTCTTTGCTACTCTGTTAAAGGGATTTTATGTGGAACAGCATAAGTGGGAGTATACCCAAGGAGATAGGCAATATCACCACCTTGAAACTCTTGTAAGTAGATCACCTTTTGGCTATGGGATACGTTAGATACCATTTTTTTTCACATGATGATATACTCATGCCATTAGAAAATGTAGATATATAATCTGTAAGTGTGATCTAATTTTCTTGCTATGTTGGCATCATTCTGAATGCCTGATGTTGGTATATATAATTTGCTTTATCTCTAATTCCATCTGTAATATTCCATGTTCCCAGGCTTCTGAATGGAAACAATTTAACAGGTCCATTACCTGAAGAGCTTGGTTATCTTCCAATCTTGGACAGAATACAAATTGATCAGAACAACATATCAGGACCAATACCAGTATCATTTGCAAATTTGAACAAAACGAAGCATTTGTAAGTATTTTTCAGGTGCTATATCATCTAAAATAGTTCTACAATGATTAACCCTTCTACTTCACCTTGTGAGCAGTCACATGAACAACAATTCAATTAGTGGGCAAATTCCCCCGGAACTATCCAGATTACCAAGCCTTGTTCACTTGTAAGTCGGTAATTGGTCATATACTCATATTTTATGATAAGTCATCTGTCTGTACAATCTATGTGATCTGTGATCATCTTTAACTCTGCACCTGCAGCCTTCTGGATAATAACAACTTATCAGGGTATCTTCCACCGGAGTTCTCCGAACTGCCAAATTTACTGATAATGTATGGTTTCTACTTTCCTGGAACATAAATACATGTGTGTGTGTGCGCGCATAGCATAAATGGTTTTACAATTGGAACTTTTAAATTTGGTGTCATTTGCTTGTGCTTCTCATCTTGAACAAGTTTATAATTTTCTAAATTTTCCTTTTCCTACGAGGTAATATTNTTCAGGCAGTGACGTTAAACCAGAGCATTTAGAAATTGTGAACTCCTCAAGTGATGCCCAATTGCAGATCCACTCTGGTATAGCCATCAAGCTCGAACAATCTGAGATTTTGAGCTCTCGTAGAGTTGTAACGTGTTGAAGCCCCAAAGGGAGAGACACCAATTTCGGCATTTCCGTAAACTCCAAAGAGATGAGGCTTTTAAGCCCTTTCCATTGCATCCCGTGCTTATCGTTGCCTAGATCAAGCACGGGACAATCTGAGATTCGGAGCTCTCGTAGAGAGGTTAGCCTACTAATTGCTTCAGGCAGTGACGTTAAACCAGAGCATTTAGAAATTGTGAACTCCTCAAGTGATGCCCAATTGCAGGTCCACTCTGGTATAGCCATCAAGCTCGAACAATCTGAGATTTTGAGCTCTCGTAGAGTTGTAACGTGTTGAAGCCCCAAAGGGAGAGACACCAATTTCGGCATTTCCGTAAACTCCAAAGAGATGAGGCTTTTAAGCCCTTTCCATTGCATCCCGTGCTTATCGATGCCTAGATCAAGCACGGGACAATCTGAGATTCGGAGCTTTTGTAGAGAGGTTAGCCTACTAATTGCTTCAGGCAGTGACGTTAAACCACAGCATTTAGAAATTGTGAACTCCTCAAGTGATGCCCAATTGCAGATCCACTCTGGTATAGCCATCAAGCTCGAACAATCTGAGATTTTGAGCTCTCGTAGAGTTGTAACGTGTTGAAGCCCCAAAGGGAGAGACACCAATTTCGGCATTTCCGTAAACTCCAAAGAGATGAGGCTTTTAAGCCCTTTCCATTGCATCCCGTGCTTATCGTTGCCTAGATCAAGCACGGGACAATCTGAGATTCGGAGCTCTCGTAGAGAGGTTAGCCTACTAATTGCTTCAGGCAGTGACGTTAAACCAGAGCATTTAGAAATTGTGAACTCCTCAAGTGATGCCCAATTGCAGTCCACTCTGGTATAGCCATCAAGCTCGAACAATCTGAGATTTGGAGCTCTCGTAGAGTTGTAACTGTTGAAGCCCCAATGGGAGAGACACCAATTTCGGCATTCCTGTAAACTCCAAAGAGATGAGGCTTTTAAGCCCTTTCCATTGCATCCCGTGCTCATCGTTGCCTAGATCAAGCACAGGACAATTGGAAACCACCAGATTGGTAAGTGCAGTGAGATATTGTACACCTTGAGAGAGAGACTTTAATCTTTGGCAGTCAGCTATCGTCAATTGCTGGAGAGAGATGAGGTTTTGCACTGGCAGTGTTTCTAGATCCTCAATTTGATATAAGTATATACGCTTCAATTTGGAGAGAGGAGGAGATGAAAAGGCAATGGGTGTAGAGGAAGCGGAAGAGGAGGAGGCATTCGTTATTGTTTGTTGCACTGGCTTCCACCTGGCATCCCGTAGGTATAACAATTCTTCCAGATGTGGAAACATTGGGAATGAAGTCAACATAGGGCATTTCCATATTCTTAACCGTGACAGACGAAGGAAAAGAAGGGAGTAGTAGTAAAGCATGCCCTGTCCACGTGATTGATGGTGTTTCAAAGGAATTTTCATGATCAGTAGTATTGACATCCACATTATAAGAATCACTCCTCCTCCACCAACCCTTCAGATTATGACAGCGAAAGAGGAAAATACTCTCAAGAGATGGAAAGAATGCTGATGAAGAAAAAGAAGATAAGTCATTGTTGTCACTACAATCTGATACGTACTCTATTTCATCAAGTTCGCACAGATGAAGAGTCTTAAGAGAGGGTAGTCGACTCAATGGTGGCAAATATTTCAATTTCCAACAATCACTTAATTTCAAATCAACAAGATTTGTGAGTGACGAAAAACCTTCCGAAAGCTGCTTCACACCCCTATTAGAATAAATGTACAACTTTTTAAGATTTGGGTGAGGTTCCCAATCTTCAAATGCCATTTCATCACGTGCATTAATATCATTTCTTCCTGGTCTCCAAAATAAAGTCAAAACCTGAAGATTTTGTTTCTCCTTTAGATTTGCACCCTTATCGTCTAATCTCAAACCCCTAATCTTTAATTCTCCTCTTAAGCTATTCAGTCTGTTTAACTCGCTTAACCGGCCACTATCCTCTGGGGCCGAATCTGAGTAGACAAGAAATTCAGATAATGTCTGGAGATTTTTCAATTGCCCCAATCCACGTGGCATATAAGTCAATCTATCACATTTATCATTGTAAAGATGCCTGAGATTGACTAATTTCGTAATTCCTCTAGGCAATTCTTTAAGTCTGCTACAACCAAAGAGTCGTAGCGTATACAAATTTTGCAACCTACTTATGGAATCGGGCAGCTTCTCAATTTTACGATTCCCTGAAAGATCAAGATCTCTTAAATGCTTCAACTTACACATGGAACTCGGTACTAAATCAAGTTGCATTCGATGTAAATCCAGCACTCGCAAGAACTTCAAACGTAAAAAGATTGCTTCACATGAAGTCCTTGGGTTCTCGTGCGAATTCTTGAATTCATCAAAGCAAAGAAGTGTTCGTATCTTACTGGCTCTAGATGAGGAAGTTGGAATTACTAAGGAAAAATCTATATTGCCGACTACTGATACATGCCGAGTTTTCTGATCACCAATGATTTTTTCCTCAGATTCTAATCTGGTGATCAACGATCCTGCCTCTGACATTGCAAGATCATGCATGAGGTCATGCATTTTAATCGTAATCACGTTTCCCCAATCATCCATTGCAGCTTCTTGAAAGAACGATCTCCAAAGTAAATCCATGAAATAATCATGACCAACATCTTCAAGACATTCATTTTGATTGGATGGCTTGATAAACCCCTGTGCCATCCAGAGATTTATCAATTCTGATTTTTTCATCACGTAATCCTTGGGAAATATACTACAATGAGCATAACATTGTTTCAAATGTAATGGAAGTTGATCATAACTCAGCTTAAGAGTTGGTAAGATGTCATTTTCTTTTATTTTTGCCATTTTATTTTTTTCAAAAGAAACCCACACTGCTTCAGAATCTTCCAAGGACAGTAACCTTCCAATTGTTTTGATGGCAAGGGGAACACCATAACACTTTTCTACAATCTTCTTTCCAACTTCGACTTTTTTTCTAGAATTCACTGGCTCTTGTCCGTTCTCAAATGCCACTTGCTCGAATAAACACCATGACTTCTGGCTGTCTAAGCCCTGTAAGGAGTATGGTTCAATTGATTGGGTAAATTTTGCAACTTTTGCACTACGTGTAGTTACTAGGATTCTACTCCAATTGCACCAGTCATCAATAAGTTTTTCAATTCATGCCATTTTCCAACGTCCTCCTCATACCAAACATCATCCAACACAAGTAAGTATTTCTTTCCACCAATTTCTTTTCGAAGACCATGCACCAATGTGTCCAGTTCAACACTCTCTGGTTTCTTTTTTGTTGCCGATTCTAGGATATTTTCAACAACTTTTCTAACATCAAAATTATCAGAGACGCACACCCACATTTTTAGCTCATGAAAATGTTTATCTATTTCCTCATCATTAAATATGAGTTGAGCTAGTGTGGTCTTTCCTAATCCTCCGATGCCAGTAATCGGAAGGATTCCTACATTCCCTGTAACATTGGAATCAGAAAGAAGTCTATCTATGATCTCCTTCTTGGCATGCTCTCTACCAATAACTTCTTCCTTGAGTACAAAGGAATGAGTTTTATAGGTCCTCTTCCTAGCGCTGACTCCTATCTCCACAGGGCGTTGCTCCAAGTAGAGTTTCCTATCATTTGCAATGGCATCTAGCTTCTGTCTAATCGCCTTAATCTCATGGCCCATTTTAAAATTATTGCAAAGCTGTTTTAATTTGGAGGAGAAGCTGTTTCGTACCTTTTTGGCCATCTTATCTCCAGTCATCATCTCTCGCAACCGACAATCAGTGTTGAAACCATCCAGCAAGTCGTCTATATCATAAACGACAACCCCAAGCCTTTCAAGCCAATCTCTAACTCCATGGCCGTCCTTTGCCCATTGCTTCTGATCAGCATCAAGAAGCACGGCTTGGATTGCCGACAAGGTGTTCTTGAGCTTCTCAAGCTCATCTGTGACATCCCAAAGCAGTCCGATCTCGTTGAGAGCATGGGATCCCAAGCTCTCAATGATTCGTGCAGCAACGTTGAAGAGAATGGCTTCTGCCATTTGTTGATGGTTGGTGAAGGAATGGTAAAAGGGCTCTTGAGGAATCACTAAAGGGATAGAAGGAAGATATGTTTGCTTCGAATACGTACAGAGGACAAGGCAGGACCAACATTTTATAAGGCCTTGCATGGGATGGACCTGCAAGGAAAGTTCCTATTGGGGAGTGACGCGTTAAATAAATTAGTTTAATACAAAGAGACCAATTCAACCAGCAATTTCTTTGAAGTGTCCTGATCTTGAGGCTCTGCATGTTATCAGCTTTCTTAATTGTTTTATATTTCTTTGAAGTAATCCTCTTGCATGCTCTACCATGCATGCATGTAATTGTAAGCTTTCCACTTCTTAATTTTTATCAATTTTTAAAAATATTTTAAAAAATATTTTTAAATGTTTAAATGCATAACGGTCAAAATGAGAAGGCAATTTATTAATGTTCATTTTCTTAATTTATTCTTAATTTAAATAAATTAGTTTAAACCTATTGCTTTGTTTTATTTGTTAATATGAACAGCTGAAACTTTGACTAGTCGACATCCACTTTTCGAGGATTATGTAAAAAAATTACAAAATCATTAAAAAATATTTCTTTAATCTATAATTAAAAAAAATAGAAATAATTTAATACAAAATATGTGTACAAAATTTCGGTGGGTGCCTCTAGGGGTGTAATCCGTCCGGTTCGGTCTGGTTTTGGACAAAATTTAGGACCGAACCGGTATATACCTGTTTTGCATTTTTCAAAACCGATTACGCACCGGTTACCCTTCTAAACCGGTATTCCGGTTTTACCGATTTTCGGTCCGATTTTACCAGTTTTAATGTACTATATTATATAATATATATAATATAATATATTATAGTATATAATAATATATATTATAATTGTATTATAGACTATAATGATATATATTATAATTGTATTATAGACTATAATGATATATTATAGTATATTATAACATATAGTGATATAGTATTAGTATAACTATTAATATGCACTATATAATATTATTAGTATAAATATTAATACAATAAGCAAAATGATATAAGATTTTAAAATTTAATGCTATATTAATTAGTAATTTATCATATAATACAAAACTATTTTATATATAATTATATATTATATATAAATATTATATACAATAAAAAAATTAATATATATATATAAATCGGTCCGGTCCGGTTTTAGAAAAAGAAAAATTAAAACTGGACCGATTTTGATCGGTTTTAAGAAAACTAAAACCGGTACCGGACCGAACCAACCTTGGGACTGGACCGATGCCACCGATTTGGTCCGGTTCGGTCTGATTTACTGATTTATCGGTTTTTTTTTTACAACTCTAGGTGGCTCTACCATTTTTCTATTAATACTGTTGGCTGGTGTGTGACTATAATTTAGGAGACGTTGGACATAGAGTGGAGATACGAAATTTTTAAAATTTCTCATAATTTTATTTCTCAACATTTCTTAATTTTTATCAATTTTAAATTTTAAATTTTTTTATCCAATAATTATTTAATCGTTATCTAAACACAAAAATTAATAAAACTTTTATAAACTTTAAAACAAAACACAAAAATTAATACAAAATTTTCAAATTTTCAAATAAAATTAATATTAAAAAGTTATATTTGAATAATGTTTTAACTTTAAAAAATATCTTAACTCAAACTATTTAATTACCATTTACAAAATTTTAAAATATTCCAAAGTAGCTGAATCAGCCTATTATTTCATCTATCAA
Organism: Carya cathayensis; assembly: GCA_011037825.1. NCBI lineage: Eukaryota > Viridiplantae > Streptophyta > Magnoliopsida > Fagales > Juglandaceae > Carya > Carya cathayensis. The sequence continues at coordinate 1,075,830 of QGSO01000485.1, read as the reverse complement.
ATAGATAGATACGTACACTCCGATCCTTCAATTTACAAAAAAAAAAAAATCAAACTTTTTCTCATTCTATATTTATTGATGGTCTGACTCTTATCACTTATGCGAAGCTAATTTGGTGGTTTCCCTTCGTTGGATATATAGTGTATTTGGCTCCTCACAAATTTGAATACCTAATTTTCAATATGATCAGTTCTCTCTCTCGGTGAATTACCTTCAAACTAGTAGGAGATTAGGTTATTACTTTTTATATTTTTGACGGATTGGTTTTCCGTTTTATAAAGATAATCACATGTTGTGGTAACTTCGGCAATGTTGAAGATCGAGAACCCCTTCCGCCATTTGTTGATCGATGGTTGGTGAAGGAAATGCTAAAATCGACTCTTAATGAATTAGTACTATAAGTTAATATTACCCGTGCAGCTGCATACCTGTGTTACACGAGAAATGTCTTTGTTACTGTAGAAGATGCTTTTCCTCCCACTTTTTCTTTACCTTCTTTTTACAAATTCGTTAAAGTTATCTTTTATCACTTTCCAAGATGCTTGCATCGTAGTCTTCCTTATTTTTTGGTCTTGTGTCGGCCACAAATCATGCGAAGAATAGTGGCAATGACACCGAACTTCTAGCTAGCTTTCTGTCTTATTGCCACTTTTTATAAAAGTCGTAAAATTTATTATTAAAAAAATTAATTAATTGTTATATAAATTTTATATTTATTTAATTTTTTTAAAAGAAATGTATAGTACTTATATATCCTATATAGGCAAATATTATTAAGAAAAATCTAGTTATAATTAATTTTACGCACCAATACGTGCATTCATCTAATGTGATTGATCAGAAAGTTAGACATTAATTAAAACTGTGTCGATTTAAATTTTAAATATGAAAATAATAGAATTGGTACTCAAATTGATCTGCAAATTCGATTGTACGAAGCAAAATACTATTAGTATCACCTTTGCTTTTAAAGCAGAAGAAAAGAAATTCGTGTATATTTGTTTCTAAGGTGCCGTATGAATAGTAAGTGCAAATAAGATTAATTATGATGAATAAGGTTTAATCTATTGAATAAAATCTTCGAATAAGCACAGTATCCTTAAGTACAAAATCCACTATCCTCAACTAATTCTGCCTATACTTTATATTCCTGATTCCCGATTGAATTAAACTATATAATCTAATATTCAAGATTTACAGTTTTCAAAAAAAAAAAAATATATTCAAGATTTACACGATATTAATGCGATCTGAAAACACGATTGGCGTTGAATACAAAGGACAAGCCAGGACGACATTGAATAAAGCCTTGCATGTGATGGACCTGCAAGGTAAGTGCCTGAGCGAGAGAGTAAAAACTAACCATAGAGGAAAGTGATGGACCTACACAGTACTATTGCTGGAACTATGACTTGTCATCTACTTTTCAGGGACAATTCCATCCACACGTCTAATATCAGTTATCCAGTGCATTGTCATTGTTGATAAAGATTTTTTAATCTATGTTATTCTTGACATCACCTCGGTTGAAAAAACCATTTAACCCGATTCATTTTTATCCATGTAATTGGGCACCCTTGAGCTTTCTTTTATTGTTGCATCAGCGACTAAAATGAAGTTGATTGTTTCATATGCTAAATCGATGATACATACCTTTAAATTTATATAAAAAACTCAAACTCAAATTTATTAATAATTGGAATAAAAGGTCCAATTATTAATAAAGTAGAGAGCCGATTTGGAAAGTGAAAGATTCTCAATTTTTTTAATAGTTATATTATCATACTTATCCCTAATTAAATAAATATAAAGAAAGGATCCTTGCAATTAGGTCCCACAACTAGCTATACTTTGAAGTGTCCTCAATTAATGGAGCAAAAGAAAGAAAGCCCTTAGCAACAAAATCAAGTTTGATAGATCTCTGAAAAGGAAGTGCATGTTTTAGTAATCCTTATACGTTAATTATTTTCCTGGTTATTTTATTAAGATCATCACTAAAAGGATAGAAGGAAGATGCGTTTGCTTTGAATACAGAGGACAAGCCGGGACCAACATTGAATAAGGCCTTGTCATGATCTACTTTCCAAGGACAACTCCATCCACACATCACTTGGTGGAAAAACCATTTAACCCTATTTATTTTCATCCATATATGTAATCTGGCACCCTTGAGCTTTCTTTTCATTATAGCATCTGCGACTAAAATGAAGTTTATTGTTTCATCTGCTAAACGACCGCTGAAGGACGAGTTAAAGAAATTAGTTTAATACGAAGTATGATAGAGAGGGTGTTGGCTGACACCAATTCAACCAGCAATTTCCTTGAAGCTCTTAATGCTCTGCATGTTGTCAGCTTTCTTAACGCGTTAAAGAAATTAATGATGGAGGGGCTCAATTCAACCAGCAATTTCCTTGAAGCTCTTAATGCTCTGCATGTTGTCAGCTTTCTTCACGCGTTAAAGAAATTAATGATGGAGAGGGCGTTCGCTGAGACCACCTAACCGTTGAAACTATCACTTGCCATTTACTTTTCAACGTACCTAACCACTACACAATTCCATCCATACGTCTTTGCAGAATACTAATTATTAGCCTGATTCATTTTGGGCATTGTAATTTGGAATGCTTGAGGATTATTGGATGTGCGACTAAAATCTACTTTAGTTTTTCATCTAACAAATCCATGGATATTCAAACTTTTTTCTCTTATTTATGTTTTGATGGTCGTATCACTTATGCAAAGCAATCAAACTATACTAATGTGTAAACAACTTTTTCTCTTAATTATAATGCCAATAGTAGTGTGATTTTTACCATAATAAATTGAAAAATGGAGAGGAGACGAAAATTATATTGTTTTTTTTTAATGAATATTGGATATAGGGAGTAGAGATAAAAGTTTTCTTTGTTTTTGTTGAAATTTCAGTCCCACTTTTAAAACCTGTTTAAATAATAAATTTCTTAATTTAAAAAATTATAATTATTTTTTTTTTAAAGTTGATTCCTTTTTCATAATTTAAATTAATATATGTTGTAACGAAAAATGCAATATAGATTGAGATGAAGAATTTTATATGTCTGAGAAGAAATTACGAACAAGTATTTACTAGGTGTGGGCAGCGGGGCCCCGCACCCCGCTACCCCGCCCCCGTTCATCATGCCCCGCATGGACGGGGGCGGGGACCCCCGCTCCGCATCTAGTCCCCCTAGCGGGGGCGGGGGGCGGGGAAGGCCCAACCCCGCCCCGCCCCGCCCCCTATACATGTATTATATATATATATAAAAACAGAAATATATATATATATAAACATAAATATACGTTTATATATAAATATAAATATATCTTTATATTTTACAAATTGTGTATATATAAATATATATTACAATTTGTTAGACTTGTTTACAAAGTATGCATTAACTAATTTAAAAATTATATAGTTTAAAACTACTACAATACAACTTACATAAAATATGCACTAACAAATTTAAAAACTACATAATTTTTAAATTATAGTCATATTTACAAAATATATTAGAATTTGTTAGACTTGTTTATAAAGTATGCATTAACTAATTTAAAAACTATATAGTTTAAAACTATTATACTACAACTTACATAAAATATGCACTAGTAAATTTAAAAACTACATAATTTTTAAAATATAATCATATTTACAAAATTTAAATTTATAATTTGAATTTAAAAATATATTTTTTTTATCACTTTTAGATCTAAAAATAATTTTTAAATATAATTAAATGTAATTCATAATTAATGTGAAAATAAAACGGGACGAGACGGGAATCCGCTCGGCACCCCGCCTAGCCCGCTCCCGTGATGCGGGGGGCGGATGGGAAAACCCCACCTCCGCACCATGCGGGGAGGGCATGGTGCGGGGAGGGGGCTATCCCTCACCGTATAATGTAAGTAGCACTCCTAATATCTATTATGAATATAATAATAATAATAATAATAATAATAATAATAACTCCAGTATAAAGCTATGAGTCCTGCTAGGTACAGGCACAAATTTGTGCCTGTATGTGCACACTTTCTGACGTGGCAACATTTATTTTATTTAAAAAAAAAAAGCAAAATGGAGGAAGAAGAAAGGGCAATACCGACTTTTCCTTTATCTCTTGCTTTCGTCTCTTGATTTCTAAAAAGCTAAGTTCTGGACTGGTTTTTCTCTGCTTTAATTTCTTTTATACTTTCGTCCATCATCTCTCGTTTTATTTCTTTTACAATTTCGTCCATCATATTTGACAGGATCATAACAGTTTCTCTCTTGGTTTCGTTTCTTTTACACTTTCATCTCTGTTGGTTTTGAAAAAGCGTTGGACAAGATGCGCTCAAACAGATCCAAAGTCTCCTAAAAGATGCAGATGTGAGGCAAAATGAAAGTCAGAGTGTACCCCAGTGGGTTGCAGATATGAGTTTTTATTTTTTAATTTTTTTCTTGACTCAAATGAAAACTTCAAAAATTTAGATTGTAAAAAAATTTGAAGAAAAGAAACGAAATTTTTTTTTTCATTATCAAATATGTTTATCAGGGATGCTTCTTAGAAGGACTCAAGAGTCAAGATTCAAGAACAAAAGAAAAAAAGAAGAAGAGGGAATCCAAAAGAAAAATCAGAGTTCTGAATCACATACTTGTTAGGAATCTTCTCAATCACATACTTGTTAGGAATCTTCTCACTTCTCAGCCAATCACCATAAGACACATTTGCGGTTGCCCCCACACGTTAGTTTCTCGCAGTCGTACACCCTTTCAAGCTTCAATTGGTACCTTAGATGAAATTGAACTGATGCCTTGCAGGGAAGGAAAATGAAAAATATAGAAGAAGGAAACCCATGAAAAAAATCGTCAGACACAATAACCCCTTGCAAAAATGGACTGAAATGGGGTAGCGAGTTATCAAAGACAAAATCGAACAGACGCCTTGCAGAAGATCCCGATGCTACCTTAACCTCTTGCAGAAACACACCTCCTCTTCAAAGAAATCCTCAGTTAGGATAGGGTTTCGTATTGTAATGGGGAGTCGAAGGAAAATTCGAATGGGAGAAGGCAAACTAAGTGGGAGAAGAAGAAAGCACTTTGGCCCTCTGGGAGAATATCACAGAAATGCGAAACGCACCGTATAGAGAGGACGCCATCAGCTCTTAATGAGTATCCAAACGCACCGTTTTATTTAATCCAAACGGTGCGTTTCGAGTCCACGTAAGAGATGCTCCGCGCGCACGACGCTGCATATAGACTTTTTCTAAAGCAATATAATCTCTATCCAAACATGGGCTACAGCAAGCCTATGTTTTAACACGTGCCAACCTAATCACTAGGCATAATAAATAAAATTCTTGATTTTTATGTTGTTTTATTATTATTATTATTATTATGAAAGATGAGAATTTGGAAAAAGCCAAATGCTTGTATGCCACTTGAGTTTGGCCGCTTTAGTTGACCGTTGGTTCATTTTTTTTTATTTAATGATTAAAGAAATAATTTTAAATATATTGATATATTTTGTTATCTTTTAAAAATATTTAAATATATTTAAAAAATATGAAAAGAAAAAACAAATGTTGCCGTAGCCCAATCCTTGGAAACAATATCCATAATCACCTCAAACAACCATACTATTTGCTCCAATCATCCCCTAACCATAAGGAAAGTGTTGGACGTACACAGTTTAATGTTTAATGTGTAGGCATTAAAGAAATTAGTTTAATGTTATTTTCCTTTATTATTAATATTTGCAATATGGTCTTAGTTATTGGGATGGTAATACGTGACACGATCCGTTAATCCAACACGAACAAGACACAAAATGTAATTAGTAAGTTTGAGTTTGGTGTTAACGAGTTGACCCATTAAGACATGATCTATTAACGGGTCACTAATGGGTCAACCTGTTTAACCAGTTAGTGACCCGTTAAATTTTTTTACTCAAAATTACAATTATATCATTTTCAATATAAAAACAAAAATACCTGAACTGTATTTCATCTTCTGACTTTAGGGAAAGTTAAACAATTACTTAGAAGGGACAGAGACTTCGTATAAGAATATGGAGAAATGAATTTTGCTTAGTATGCTCAGGGTGGAATATATTCCATAAAATGGAAAGAATAAATGTACTCATTATTTAGTATTATCTTTCTCTTGCCGAATTAACTTGGTTGTTTTGACCATTTCTTAATTAAAATGCCAGTAGTGGTGTTATTGAAGGTGACTTTCCCCCAGCATCTTCAAGCTTCAACACATTCACACGATGAGAAACAAGTAGGCCTGCACGCAGCCTCAATTAATGGAGCAAAAGAAAGAAAGCCTTCAGCAACAAAATCAAGGTAGATAGATCTCTGAAAAGGAACTTGGAAGTGCATGTTTTAGTAATCCTTATACGTTAATTATTTTCCTGGCTATTTTATTGAGATAATCACTAAAAGGATAGAAGGAAGATGCGTTTGCTTTGAATACAGAGCACAAGCCGGGACCAACATTGAATAAGGCCTTGTCATGATCTACTTTCCAAGGACAACTCCATCCACACATCACTTGGTGGAAAAAACCATTTAGCTCCATTCATTTTTATCTATATATGTAATTTGGCACCCTTGAGCTTCCTTTCATTGAAGCATCTGCGACTAAAATGAAGTTTATTGTTTCATCTGCTAAACTACGGCTGAAGGATGTGTTTCATTCATTTACTTTTTAAATTTTTGACGTATTGGTTTTTCGTTTTATAAAGATAATTACATGTTGTAGTAACTTCGACAATGTTGAAGATCGAGAACCGCTAAAACCGACTCTTGATGAATTAGTACTATAAGTTAACCGTGCCTGTGCAACTGCATGCCTGTTACACGATAAATGTCTTTGTTACCGTAGAAGATGCTTTCCCTCCTTTTTCTTTACCTTCTTTTTAGAAATTCGTTCGAGTTATCATCACTTTTGAATGTCATATTTGCATTGTAGTCTTCTTTTTCTTTTCTCATGTGTCGGCCACAAATAGGAATGGCAATTTGTGACACGACCCGTTAATCCAACATGAACACGACACGTTAAAAGTGGCTTTGGGTTTAGCCTTATCGGGTTCGGGTCAAAACGGGTCAACCCGTTAAGACACGAATGCTTAACGGGTCACTAACGGGTCAACCCATTTTGACCTGTTAAAAAATAACCAATGTTTACATAATTTATTTACATTTGTGTGTATCATCGTATTTGAAATTGTAATATTAATATTTACAATATGTGTTTATCATATTTGGTACTCTTGAATGTAATGTAATAAGAATACTTAGACTTGGGTAGATGTTCTAATTATGCACTGCAGCACTATGCATTATGTTGTGAGTTTGTTATTTTGTTTATCATGTATATGGTATTGTTGGGATTTTAATTTTGATATATTTATTTTTTGGATTGTAATTTATAGTTGTAGTTAGTTTTATTTTTTTTAGAAATATTGTAATTTTAATATTTATATAAAATTAATCAGGTTAAACGGGTTAATGGGTCGTGTTCATGTCTATATGGGTTAAATGGGTCATAACGGGTCGTGTCGTGTTAATCTTTTCTTAGAATTCATTAACGGGTCATAACGGGTCGTGTCGTGTCAACCCATTGTCTTAATGAGTCGTATTAGGGTTTAGAATTTCGACATGAAACCCTTAACGGGTCGTGTTCGGGTTGACCCATTAACTGTAATATACATGTCTCGACACGACACGAACACGACCCGTTAACACGATTTGACACCCCTGGCCACAAATCATGGAAGAATAGTGGCAATTGTTATCGTAGAAGATGCTTTTCCTTACCTCCTTTTTAGCAATTCGTTCAAGTTATCATTATCACTTTTGAAGATCATATTTGCATCGTAGTCTTCCTTTTCTTTTTTCATGTGTCGGCCACAATTTAAGCGAAGAATAGTGACAATTAGAGTACTCATAATGGCTCATGTATAATAAAAAAAAATGTAAAATATTTAAAAAATTATTCATAAGATAAGTTTCATTAGATTATATTTAAGAATTTATAAAATACAAATTGATACAATAACCCGCTAGGTAATGAATACTGTTCATCCTTCAAATAATTTTTTAATTATTTATACTTCATTTATTCCATCACTTCCTTTTACCTTTTTTACATTTCAATACAAATTTTGTTGTTTATCATTTAAAACACCTCAATTTTATTTTTTTCTAAAAAGTATCTTGGAAATATTATTTATCTATTTTTTCATATTTGATTTTATTTTAAATTTTTATTTAATTTATATAATTTTATTTTGTGTGGATGTAACTGAATTATATTATATTGTATATAATAATATATTGTAAATACAAAAAATATATAAATATTACAAATTTATTAGTAGAAAAGAAATGTTTAAAAAAATAAAAAAAATATTATTTAAATGATATGAAATAAATAAAGAAGATATATTATAAAAATAAATATATAAAAATTTTTTAATGATATATTTTAAAAAATAAGATAGAGAATATATAGGAATGCTTTAGAGCATCCCAATCCGGTTTTGTTTCCTCATCCCTATAATTTAACTCAAATACTCATTTCCTCAAATTTTTTCCTAAAATTTGTTTATCTTCTAAAAACCTCCTACATCCCATTCCTCATCCCTATATCTATTCTTTTAAATAATATTTCTCTAATATTTTTTTATTACTTTTTTCTCTCTCTTCCATTTACAATCTTAACTACTAACTCTTTTGTCTTATTATCTTTTTTTCCAAATATCATTTTCTATTAAATATTTATTGGAGATTTTGACTATCCAATACAGTATTTTTTTTTAAATTGAAATTCGTATTATAAAAATCAGCTATTTTTTATTCATTAGTGCATTTTCTAACGTGATGGCAAATTTAATTAAAAGAGTACTCAATATCTCTAATGAAAAACCAAAAGTCACGTATTGATTTTAAAATTTATTAATTTTATTAAACGGTAATATTTTCTGTCTTTTCTCCAACGGTAATATTTTTTGTCTTTTCTCAAACGGTAATATTTTTTGTTTTTTCTCCAACGGTAACTTTTTTTGTCTTTTCTCCAATGGTAACATTTTTTGTCTTCTCTCAAACGGTAACATTTTTACTCCTTTATAAATACGCAAACTCAAGCCTCATTTCCTCCATAGAACCAAACAGAAATTGTATCATTTGATCTCCTACTCCTTTCATCAAATGGCTCGTACTTTCTTTCGCAAATTATTGACATACGTATCTTCTGAAGATGATAGCGATGTTCAAAGCATGGAGGCGGATGGGCAATGTTGCCCAAATGACTAACACAAGAGGGGGGGTGAATTGAGTTGTATTTAAGAAATAACAATTATAAATCAAATATACAATATAAAATATAAACAAAATATGAAACAATAATAAATATAAAGAGTAAGGGTAAGAGAGAAGCAAACTCAGTATGCTAACGAGATTCGGCCCCACTGCCTACGTCCTCGCCTCAAGCTACCCCTTGAGGATCCCCGAATTCACTATTCAATCTCCTTCAGGTGGAGATAGAAACCTATTACACCTTTGAACAACACCGTTACAAAGGATCCGTGTAGAACACCTTCTACACTTACAATCACCTTACACGTGGTGATTCAACTATTCCTTGTGTAGAACACTTTCTACACACACAAGGGTTGTACACACCCTTTCACTGATACAAGAATTGATAGTAGGTAGGATATCAGAAAACACTCCTCAATGAGTGAAATAAGAACAATACAGTACAAACTATATCTCTCAAAATGAATAAGAGTTAAGGCTCAATGCTTAGAGAAGAGAGAATGAAAGTTTTGAATGAAATTGTATGCTCTTGGTGTTGTAAATGTGAAGCTTTCAAATGATCTATTTATAGGCATATGAGACTTCATATTCAAATTTAAAAAGATTCACATGTCAAAGACATCCTCATTTATTTTTCAAAAATTTCAAATCTAATCTTTTTACTTTTTGCATATGACAAAAGGAGCACACTTTACTTTTCAAAAAAAATTCAAACCTAATATTTTACTTTTTGCATATGACAAAAGGAGCACACTTTACTTTTCAAATTTTTCAAACAAAGACATCTTCCTTTTGCATAAGTCAAGAAAATCATCAATCACTTTTGAAAATATTCAAATAAAACATGCACATGTGAAAGATGACAATCAATCATCTTTAATATTTTCAAAGTTCAAACCTTTAATCATGGCATGCACATGTGAAAGATAACAATCAATTATCTTTCAAAATTTTCAAATTTAATTTTCAAAATATTCATACACATGTGGAAAATGTATTTTAATGCTTTATGATAAAATATTAATTTTTGAGCCTTAATCCTAATTTTGAATTTTAAGAGATTTACAACATTACTCTATGATTTTAATGTGAACTTGTTTCCTTCTTACTCATGCTTGGTTCTTTGATGTGCCTCACTCCATTGTGTAGATGACTTGAGCTTGAAACTCCTATATTCTTTAAATTCATTTGTTATCATCAAAATCCATGTGTAGATTTATAATCACATAAAACTTGAAACCTTGGGTTCAACAATCTCCCCCTTTTTTATGATGACAAATACTTGAGCTCCTCCTGAGAATGTGCGTTAGTTTTTCAAGCAAAAAAATAAATGTAATTCCAAGCATATATAACAAGTTCAGCAATTTAAACAATGTTAATGTTCTAGTCTAAAACTTCTCCCCCTTTTGGCATCATTAAAAAGGATCGGCAACAATTAAATGGACTGAAGAAAACAATGCGTTTAATAGATACTGTAGATAGTTGAAAAAGGAGCCGTCCGTGACTCGACAAATGCTGCAAAGCCTCGAGGCCTAACTCTATGAATTTAGTGCGGCTGAAGATTTAAATAATCGCCTGATGTTGTTGACAAACGGGATTGAATGCTCTGAGTTTCCATAAAAAAGTGATCATTTTCACCTATCGCATAAAAAAATATCCCTTCTTGACCTGAGTTCTATTTTTCCACAACGACAGAATGGCCGTGCAATTCTCTTCCACTAATATTCCAGATTTGAATCAGGAACCCTTGACGCATCAACCATCAATCTTCTCCCCTGAGGCCGTCAATACCATGATAGGAGCAGAGATCCGTTTTTCTAGTAGAGCTGATTCTGAGATTGTTGCAGAATCAAGAATGCTCAGCAGTCAATATGCTGCCTCTGTTACGACCATGTCTCGGAGGTTAATGGCGAGGGTGAGTGAGATTGATCATCTTAACATCCAAATATCTGAGTTACGACAGAAACTTGCTAAAAAGGATAGAGAGAATAAAAGGCTAAAGCAAGAAAACAAAGAGTTGAAAAAATTTACAGATTGGTATGCTCATGATCTGCAACCACGAATAAAGGAGCTGGAACGAGAAAGGATTTAGATACAAAGTCAACATCGGCAGATAACAGCAGAGATTCACCGTTTACTAGAAAAATAGGGACAACCTACTGTTAATCTCGCTGGCTTAGTAAGAAAAGTTTTGACAATGTGTGTCCAGCATATCTTGTATTTCTTTTGACTAAATAAGATTTGAAGAGATAATGGTTTATCTTATTCTTTATGCTATCTCTATAAAATCAATCTCAAAGTTCATCCGATTTGCATCAAATCTTATTCTCATCTTTATAACTCATCTGTATTCCTTCAACATTCTCGCTTTAAGTTTTCAATTCCTTTCTCAATGCGCTCATTCTTCTAACATTCCTCTAGATCCATCCATGAGGTATTCTACATCTCAACCTCCTGTCCTTTCTACAGCTGTCATCGGTGCCATATTGCAGCAAAAAAATAATAGTTTGACTAATAAGTCACACTCCGATGCTATTTACGACTTGGTGAGCCTCGGGACTCGCTACTCATCATCTATTGTTGCTTTTTCCCAGCGGATTCAAGCCAAAAACCATGAGGTTGAAAAGCTTAAGGAACAAATTAGTGTACTTCAACGAATTGTTCAAGAGTCTCACACAAGGGAAGAAATCCTTCGGCAGAAGAATAAAATGTTGAAATCTCTATTGGATTCTTCATTCCGCTTGCCAGTTCCCATGGATAGGGATGACATGATATTGTATGAAGAGAATGAGCGTCTCAAACATGAGGCTAAGAACCTCAAGTTTATGTAAAAGTATTTAAAAATATCTCTCTATTTTTATGAACTCTGATCTATCTTTTAAGAGATATTCATAATATGCATCATACATATTTCTCTTCTAATCATACATAATCTATCTTCTGGTAAAGGTTTTGTGAATATATCTGCTAACTGATCGTGTGTGTTTGTGAACTTTTGTACTATATTGCCTTTCTGCACATGATCTCGAAGAAAATGATATCTTATTTCAATATGTTTAGTTTTAGAATGTTGTATTGGGTTCTTTGAAAGATTTATAGCACTTGTATTATCATTTTTGATTGGAATGTGATTATACATGAGTTTAAAATCTTCAAGTTGTTGCTTCATGTAAAGAACTTGAGCACAGCAAGTACCCGCAGCAACATATTCTGCCTCAGCAGTAAATAGTACAACAGAATTTTATTTTTTACTAAACCAAGAAACTAGTGCATGACCTAAGAAAATGCATGCTCCACTAGTACTTTTTCGATCTATTTTACAACCAGCATAATCTGCATCTGTGTAGCTGATTAGATCGAAAGATGTGTGTTTAGGGTACCATAACCCTAGGTTAATTGTACCACTAAGATATCTAAGAATGCGCTTAACTGCAATTAAATGAGATTTTTTTGGAGATGATTGAACGCGTGCACATAAGCACACACTAAACATAATATCAGGTCTACTGGCTATCAAATATAATAAGCTACCAATCATACCTCGATATACTTTCGAGTCAACCGGCTTACCGGATTCATCTTTATCAAGTTTAGTGGATGGGCTCATTGGTGTTCCAGTTTCCTTAGCACCTTCCATCTCAAACTTCTTCAGTAATTCCTTAATATATTTTGATTGATTGATGAATGTCCCACTTTTTACTTGCTTAATTTACAATCCGAGAAAGAATGTAAGTTCTCCCATCATGCTCATTTCAAATTCTTCCTGCATAGTTTTAGCAAAAACTTGACACATATTTTCATTAGTAGCACTGAATATTATATCATCAACATAAATCTGAATCAAAAGAATATCATCATTTTCGTATTTAATGAAAAGAGTTGTATCAATTTTTCTTCTTGAAAAACCTTTTTCAATCAATAAACCACTGAATTTCTCATACCAAGTTTTAGGAGCTTGTTTGAGTCCATATAGTGCTTTTGTAAGTTTGAAAACATGATTTGGAGAAATATGATTTTCAAAACCTGGAGGTTGCTCAACATATACCTCTTCATTTATAAAACCGTTTAAGAAAGCACTTTTAACATCCATTTGAAAAGATTTGAAATCTTTATAACAAGCATATGCAAGTAGCATTCGAACAGCTTCTAATATTGTGACTGGTGCATATGTCTCATCATAATCGATTCCTTCTTCTTGATTGAAACCTTGGGTTACAAGTCAAGCTTTATTTCTAGTTATGACTCCGGACTCATTTTTTTTATTTCTAAAAACTCATTTTATTTTTACTTGTAGAGGACTTCATGCATACCTATAAAAACAATTAAAAAGATTTTTCTTGGTACCTAAATTCTTTGGGTCCTTTATTTATTAGTATTAGAAGAAACAAGATTTTTAGGTACCCATATGGCCCTAATAGTCATTGTATACTTTCTTCTAATAGGACAAGCATGATAATTATGACCATTTCTATTACAAAAATTGCAAATAGCATGTGGCATATATGAAGAACTTGAGTGATTATAATAGTATCATTTTTTGACAAAATTATTATAAAAGGAATTTTGAATATTGAATTTTGATGTAGAAGGATTATCAAAGAAGTTTTTATAAGGTTTGTATTTTTGTTTTGGCATATATCCCAAACCTGCTTTGTCAAAAACACATTTTTGACTACCAAGAAGTTTTTCAAAATTTCTTTTTCCATTCGTAAAGTTTTCAACAATATTTTCTAAATCAGTTTTCTTCTTCTTTAACTCAAGATTTTGATCTTTCAAAACAATACTTTCTTTTCTTAAAATATCAATTTCATTTGTTAAAGAAGAATTTTTCTTTTTCAAAGAAGTATACTTGATACCCAATTTTTCAAATTCTTCATATACCTCTTCTAAAACATTTTGCAATTCATCATATGAAGGATCTTCAATATTATCAAGATTTGTTACCTCAATATCATCTTTAGCCATAAGACAAAGATTTGCTGATTCTCCATTGCTTGCTTCACTATCATCCCATGTAGCTTTCATTGCTTTCTTGCCTTTGTTTCGATCTTTCTTTAGCAGAGGACAATCTGGCTTCATATGACCAGGCTTATTGCATTTATAACAAATTAAAGTATCATTTTTACCTGAATCTTTCTTGGAGAACTTTTTGAAGGATTTCCTCGGAGGAGTTTTATTTTTCTTTAAGAAGCTCTGAATTCTTCTTGTTATCATCGCAACTTCTTCATCTTTGTCGTCATTTTCCTCATCTTCATCACTTTCACTTTCATGAGGAACAGCTTTAAGTGCCAAGCTCTTCTTTGGCTTTCCTTCTTCTTCTCCTCTTTTTAATGTGTACTCATGGGTGATAAGTGACCCGATGAGTTCATTCACTTCGAGCTTCTTGAGGTCTCTAGCTTCAAGAATCGCTGTCACTTTTGATTCCCAACTTTTGGTAGAGAGTTGAGAATTTTTCTTACTATCTCCACTTTGGAATAAACTTTGCCAAGAGCTGTCAAGCTGTTTATGATGTTAGTAAAACGAGTATGCATACTAGAAATAGATTCATCATCATGCATTTTAAACATTTCATATTCATGAGTAAGAATATAAATTTTTGATTCCTTGACTTGAGAAGTTCCTTCATAAGTAACTTCCAAGTTATCCCAAATTTCTTTTGCCGTAGCGCAAGTCATTACTCTATTAAACTCATTACCATTGAGAGCATTATATAATAGATTCATAGCAGTTAAATTCAAAGTATAAAGTCTATCGTCTTCACGATTAAACTCATCTTCTTCCTTTTTGACCTTTACTCCATCAACCACTTTTGTTGGAATATAAGGTCCATTTACAATGCATTTCCAGATTTCTCGACCTTGAGCCTGAAGAAATATTCTCATTCTAACTTTCCAGAATGAGTAATTGTCTCCACAAAAAAGTGGAGGCCGACTGCTAGATTGACCTTCACCAAATGAAACTGCAATGTTAGCCATAAGATCTTAACTCAAAAGATAGTTAATCTTATAACAGAGCTTTAGCTCTGATACCAATTGTTGCCCAGATGACTAACACAAGAGGGGGGGTGAATTGAGTTGTATTTAAAAATAACAATTATAAATCAAATATACAATATAAAATATAAACAAAATATGAAACAACAATAAATATAAAGAGTAAGGGTAAGAGAGAAGCAAACTCAGTATGTTAACGAGGTTCGGCCCCACTGCCTACGTCCTCGCCTCAAGCTACCCCTTGAGGATCCCCGAATTCACTATTCAATCTCCTTCAGGTGGAGATAGAAACCTATTACACCTTTGAACAACACCGTTACAAAGGATCCGTGTAGAACACCCTCTACACTTACAATCACCTTACACGTGGTGATTCAACTATTCCCTGTGTAGAACACTTTCTACACACACAAGGGTTGTACACACCCTTTCACTGATACAAGAATTGATAGTAGGTAGGATATCAGAAAACACTCCTCAATGAGTGAAATAAGAACAATACAGCACAAACTATATCTCTCAAAATGAATAAGAGTTAAGGCTCAATGCTTAGAGAAGAGAGAATGAAAGTTTTGAATGAAATTGTATGCTCTTGGTGTTGTAAATGTGAAGCTTTCAAATGATCTATTTATAGGCATATGAGACTTCATATTCAAATTTAAAAAGATTCACATGTCAAAGACATCATCATTCATTTTTCAAAAATTTCAAATCTAATCTTTTTACTTTTTGCATATGACAAAAGAGCACACTTTCTTTTCAAAAATTTCAAACCTAATCTTTTACTTTTTGCATATGACAAAAGGAGCACACTTTACTTTTCAAAAAATTCAAACCTAATATTTTACTTTTTGCATATGACAAAAGGAGCACACTTTACTTTTCAAATTTTTCAAACAACTACATCTTCCTTTTGCATAAGTCAAGAAAAGCATCAATCACTTTTGAAAATATTCAAATAAAACATGTACATGTGAAAGATGACAATCAATCATCTTTAATATTTTCAAAGTTCAAACCTTTAATCATGACATGCACATGTAAAAGATGACAATCAATTATCTTTCAAAATTTTTAAATTTAATTTTCAAAATATTCATGCACATGTGGAAAATTTATTTTAGTGCTTTATGATAAAATATTAATTTTTGAGCCTTAATCCTAATTTTGAATTTTAAGAGATTTACAACATTACTCTATGATTTTAATGTGAATTTGTTTCCTTCTTGCTCATGCTTGGTTCTTTGATGTGCCTCACTCCATTGTGTAGATGACTTGAACTTGAAACTCCTTTATTCTTTAAATTCATTTGTTATCATCAAAATCCATGTGTAGATTTATAATCACATGAAACTTGAAACCTTGGGTTCAACAGACAGTCATCCAGACGACGTGGCAATAGCCAACGTCGTAAGTTTATTCGGCGTGATCATATTCAGGGACACGAGCGCCTATTTCGTGATTACTTCGCTGAAAATCCAGTATATCCCTCAAATCTATTTCGAAGGAGATTTCGGATGAGTCGTCCCCTATTTCTTCGTATTCTAAATGAAGTAGAGTCTTACGAGCCGTACTTCGTCCAAAGAAGAGATAATGCCGGCCGACTCGGTTTATCTTTTATGCAAAAAATCACCGTAGCACTTAGAATGCTGGCGTATGGGGTTACTGGAGATTTTATGAATGAATACATACGTATTGGTGAAAGCACCGCAATGGAGAGCCTAAAAAAATTTACTGAGACAGTAGTAAGTGTTTTTTCAGAAGAATATCTAAGGTTGCCAACTGCTAATGATATAGCCCGATTGCTTGCGGTTGGTGAACAACGGGGATTCCCAGGAATGCTAGGAAGCATTGATTGCATGCATTGGAAGTGGAAAAATTGTCCCTCAGCTTGGAAAGGTATGTATTCCGGCCACATCCGTGAACTAACTATTATTTTAGAAGCAGTTGCTTCATATGATCTCTGGATATGGCATGCATTTTTTGGTATGCCCGAACATAACGATATTAATGTGCTAGAGAGATCTTTTATTTTTACGGAACTTGCTCAAGGGCGTGCTCCTCAAGTCAATTACACTATCAATGGTAATGACTATATGATGGGCTATTACCTTGCGGACGGTATTTATCCCAAGTGGCGAACTTTTGTGAAGACGATTCCATCACCACGTGGGAATAAGAAGAAAAATTTTGCGAAAGCACAAGAATCCGCAAGAAAAGATGTCGAGCGTGCATTCGGGGTACTTCAACAACGATTTGCTATCATTCGTGGACCTTCCCGAATGTTCAAAGTGAAGGTACTAACAAATATAATGAAAGCATGTGTTATTCTACATAATATGATAATTGAAGACGAGCGTGATGATAATGAGAGTCTGAACATTGAATATGATCAACTTGATGATGATCTCTCCGAATTGTCGCGCAATCATACAACTGAGCTTACGGACTTCATCCAGCGTCATCATGATATTAGAGACAGCTCGGCACATCTTCAACTTCAAGAAGATCTAATCGAACATCAATGGCTTTTATATTCACAACATTAGTCGGGGTTGCTCTAGATATTATTATTTCCTTAATGTAATTGGTGACCTATGTTTAAGTTAATCTCATTTGCATTTGTATTTCGTTATTGTTATCAATATCTCGAATGTATTAATGGTAATCAAGTTTGTTTCTGAAAATGTCATTGAGTCATTAATTGCACAACGATATCATACTTCCATATTATCAAATACATAAAAGATTAATTACATTATTTTTTACGCATATTTAATTAATGGTAAACAAGATAATTGTCCATTTGCAATAATTGTCCCAAACATAAAATAAATAACATGATCATTGAGAATCATTCCAAATTGGCATCTCTAATGCTTCTCGCCATGATTTCCCTCTGTAGTTGCTGGAAATAAAGCCGCTGCATTTCTGGCATAACACTCACATCCATCATCATAATGCGCTGATCTGATTCCTTCTTCGCGAGCTCCACTTTCTCAGCCTCCAACCGCAGCCGTTCGTCCTCTTGCCGAATTTTACTGAGCTCTTTTTCTCGATCCAGCGACACCTTCTCGGCCTCCAACCTCAGTCTTTCATCCTCTAGATGAAATTTTTTGGCCTCTGTCTCTTTGTCATACTCCATCTTCTCGACTTTAAGGTGATAAAACTCTTTCTCCTGAGCGCGTGACTCCTCCAAAAGAGTATATTTCATCTTCCTGAGTTGGAAATTCTCCTCTGCTTGCCTGCCTTTGGCCTTTCGTTTTCCTTTCTCAGCTTTCCTTCCAATTGGTCGGTCCGGCTCGATAACTTCATTCTCCAGCATTTGATCTGCCTCGATATCAAAAGCTGAATCAACTGTAGCGCCAGAACATCGAGTTGGGGTCGGGGATGGGGACATCGTCTTCCTCTGCTTTGGATCCTCCTTTGTGGCGCGCCAAATCCATTTAGGTTGGTCCTTCAACAGGTGCCAACAATACTCGAATTGAAATGAGCATTTCTCGAGTGACTGGTACATAACCTTCGCCTTCTCAAACTTGCATGGGAAAAAATTAAAATAAGCAAACCAATGTACCAATCGAAAATATTAAGATCAAATTACTGAAGTAATGATTTGGAAATTCTACCTTATCTTGTTCGGTCATGCCACTTTGATTTAACCCCTCAACTTGGACTAGTTTCGCACAAAATTTGTTTGTGGCATTTTGGATAACCGACCACCAATGAATTAAAGACTTTATTGTTCTTTTATTTGTCGTTTCCTTAAACTGCTGGAAGTACTCATAAATTTTCTCCCAAAGTTGGGAGTGTTTTTTATCTGTTCCCTAAACGGCATCAAGGCTACAATTTAGCCATGCGGAGACAAGTAACTTGTCTTCTTCGGGGGTGAAGTTTACACCCCGAACTGATTTTCTAACGCCGTTAGGCTCGTTAGAAGGTAAGGGTGGAGAGGAATCGGTGGTCATAGGAGAGTTCCCACTTTGCCCACCGTAAGTGGGATCGACTTGAGGATCTTGGCTAAGAAGGTTGGTGAAGTACATATATCCAGAGTCTTGGGAATCCATCTCTAAAAAAATAATGAAAAAGTGGATCAAATTCCCAGAGATTTGAAGTTTGGGTTTCAGTCGGGGCTCAGGAACCGAATGGTGACATTATGGAGATTTGGCCACCCACTCATGGCTGCAACGACCGGTTGCCAGGACTTGATGGTCGTCCGGGTTACCTAACCATTGAGGAGATGGCCATAAATATCCCTAATCCTCACATGCGATTTTCATCATCACAGCCGAGGGGGTTTAATTTACACATTACACATCTATTGCAACAGAATACAAACAACAACAAACATCATGCAAATCACAAAACACAAAATAAGAGCATTCCCATCCGGTTCCCCATATTGAATAAGACAATAAATGTGGCTCAGAATGGTATAAATATTGACAACATGCGTAATCAAGGAGTCCAACATGGAATGGCTGCAAACGTCACCCGAACCCCGATTGCTGTTTATGGAGAGTACCACAAACTGCAACTTGGCCTATTTGAGTAACGATTACCCCGCCATATCGATGGGGCCCCAATTACACTTTTGAATTAGACCCCATCATCACAGCCTAATTATATTCCCCCCTCCCCCGAATGACACGAAACACTGCAAATGACCAAACAACAACGAAGAAATTACTCAATGACCAACAAATGGTAATATTATAGTTAAGGAACAGCAAAGTGACAAAAGGTTAGACCAATGAATATGTGATTAGACCAAACTACAAAACACCAACCAAACAACATGTAAATCACATTATGGAGATAAGAGCATCCCCATCCAATATATATTATTAATATAACATATATTAATAAGAGAACTATTTGTTAAATAACAACCACTAATAAATGAACCTAAAAAATTTTAAATAGGTGAAACTGTAACAAAAGGTGAAACTCATCTTCATAAACTTAAAGATATTCAAACAAGGTAACTGTAGAGAAAAACTTCAAACATCACCGTGATATTCAACAATTATATGGTCATCAATGACATCAACTATAATAGAAGAGGATTTAAAATAATTGACTTCATGCTAAAGAAGCAAGGCAGTAATTGTCAGCCAGGTATGTATCAGAACAATTAAAGCCACAACAACCAACAGCCTAGCAAGGAGATTGACAATATGGTAGTAAGAACAAATATTAAACTCCTTAAGTTTACATAGAAATATCGCAGAATGGTGCTCTCGCATGTCCATGGAAATATAGCAAATGGAAGAACTAATTAAGGATGTTTTGGTCACAGATAACCAACTTCATGCACAATGGATGGAACGCCTTATTACTCTTTCCATTCATACACACCAGTTTATGACAGTGTCTTTGTTTTCAAGTGAGGATAAATATTCTGATGTACAACATGATTACTCTGCAGTTTGCAACAGGAGAGCAAGTGGCAAAAATCTGGAAGACAATTCATCATCTGGCACTAACACACCCATATCAATACAAACCCTAAACCAATACACGTTTCTAATTTATTCAAAGTCATCCTCAAAAGCGATTCGAACAAAACAGGGCAACCCAGAAGAGAAACAAAGAAATCCAACAAAATAAGCAAACCCCACCAGTTCCAATCCCAGAAAAACAAATAATCTCCGAATGTTATACATATACAAAGAAATATAGAAACGCATGGATCAACAATAAGAAAGTACCAAATAATAATCGGTCGAACCCACAAGAAAAATGCATCAACCTTCAGTCCAATCTCAATCCAAATCGGGAGGAAGAAAATGAAAGAGAGTACCAAATAATAATCGGTCGAACCCACAAGAAAAATGCATCAACCGAAAGTCCAATCTCAATCCAAATCGGGAAGAAGAAAATGAAAGAGAGTACCAAATAATAATCGGTCGAACCCACAAGAAAAATCCATCAACCTTCAGTCCAATCCAAATCGGGAGGAAGAAAATAAAAGAGAGTACCAAATAATAATCGGTCGAACCCACAAGAAAAATCCATCAACCTTCAGTCCAATCTCAAATGAAATCGGGAGGAAGAAAATGAAAGAGAGTACCGAATAATAATCGGTCGAACCCACAAGAAAAATCCATCTTTGTTCAGTCCAATCTCAATCCAAATCGGGAGGAAGAAAATGGTTTCATGGAGAAATATTGAAGGAGAGACCTTTGCCCAGAAAAACAAGTAAAATCAGAGAATAAAATAGCACTTACAGTCGAGGAGGGCAGAATCCGATCGTGCTGCGTTGCGAGGGAAGGGGGGAGGGGGGGAGAAGAAGATGCGAGCTGGAAGGGGCAACCGTTGGGGCGAGAGAGCGATGCGGATGTACAGTGGGTCCTCAAATATGGGGACCTCCTGTAGCACCCCGGATTTTCTTCCCCATTTTGGGGAACGGGATGGAGAGGGTTTTTGAGCCTTCCCCTATAATTTTTTCCCAAATTATAAGGATGGGGGTGAGATGCAGAACGGGATGCGAATGCTCTTACACCGAACTTCTAGCTAGCTTTCCGTCATATCGCCACACTTTTCTTAAGTCAAAAGATTTATCATTATATAAATTTTATATTTATTTATTTTTAAAAAATATATATATAATATTTATCTTCTCTGAATCAAAAAATATTATTAATGTCACCTTTTACTTTTAAAGGAAAAGGAAATAAATTCATATATTTTTATTTCTTAAGTATAGTTTAAATAGTGAATTAAAATGAGATTAATTGATATAAAATATTATTTTTTTATATTATTATTATTTTAAAATTTAAAAAACTTAAATTATTATTATATATTATATAAAAAATGAGAGGCATTGTCTTGTCATGAGCTGGAGCATGATTCGTGGGAGATCAGATTACGCGTTCATGGCCGTATCGGTACTTATCCAAGTGTAAACCTAAACTGCTCTATTACACTCTCAAATGTTACTTTTCCTATCCTTTAAAATATATTTTTAATTTTTTTATATATTAAATTTTATAATAAATCATATATTAACTTATTTATTTTTTATATTATTTCAATATTATAATTTTTAATATTTTTAATTTATTTTAAAAATTTTCTCTAATTATCATAATATCTTTATATCTTTTAATATTTACAATATCCTCCTATATATAATATCACATCTTTATATTTTATTTTAAATCAAATTAAAATTGACATTGATTCTAATATAATAAAAAATAGAAAAAAATTATGTCATATTTTAAATTATTTATTAAAAAAACCTCAATTTTATAACATCCATGAGACTGTTCTTATAAGCTGAGCTTTGGATAAACACAAACTAAGTTTAACAAGTGCATACCTAATCACCGGCCGTATAATAAGTAAAATTAATCTTGAAAACCACCTTGCTCGTGAATTTCAAAGACAACCTCAAAACCTTATCATCATCCTCTCGTATATAAAGTTTTTGTAAATTAGCTTTTTAATTTGGTTTGATACGACAGTAGTACGCTTGATTCACAACGAAGGACAAATTACAGTAGATGTTCATCTACAATGACCTCAACATAATATACCCTCTTGTTTTTGTGTTTTTTTATTAAGTAATGACCTCGACATAATATACTCCAAAGGCTTTATAAATATAAACTCATTTGCTCATACTAAACATAGATGTTCCTCTACAAGGACCTCAACATAATTGAATAAAGCCTTGCATGTGATGGACCTGCAAGGTAAGTGCCGGTGAGAGAGAGTAAAAACTAATCATACAGGAAAGTGATGGACCTACACAGTACTATTGCTGAAACTATGACTTGTCATCTACTTTTCAGGACAATTCTATCCACACGTCTAATATCAGTTATCCAGTACATTGTCATTGTTGATAAAGATTTTTTAATATATGTCATTCTTGACATCACTTCGGTTGAAAAAACCATTTTACCCGATTCAATTTGGCACCCTTGAGCTT
This sequence comes from Carya cathayensis, assembly GCA_011037825.1. Classification (NCBI taxonomy): domain Eukaryota; kingdom Viridiplantae; phylum Streptophyta; class Magnoliopsida; order Fagales; family Juglandaceae; genus Carya; species Carya cathayensis. The sequence continues at coordinate 1,052,565 of QGSO01000485.1, read as the reverse complement.
TCTTTTATTGTTGCATCAGCGATTAAAATGAAGTTGATTGTTTCATCTGCTAAATCGATGATACACTCCTTTAAATTTACATAAAAAAAACTCAATTTTTTTTGTTTTTGTTTTGATGGTTGTTGTTAAGGCTCGTTTTGTAAAGACATACTAAAGTGGGAGAATGAGTCATTTCCTATTCGTGGTGACGATTCAGGTCTCAATCGGTTTGAATTGGGTGCTTAATGTCGGTCTGGAGCGACAATATAGTACCCATATAGACATCAGTTGCAACGAATAGAAGATAAACACAACAAATATAAATAAAGAATAAGATGCACAGATTTACATGCTTGATTATGGATCTATATCCACCGATTGTTTAGAGTGTATATTCATTATAAATAAGAGTATTTTACAGTTACTTTTGACCTCTCTTAACTTACTGTACAAATAGTGCAGTTGTGATTTTCATCTAAACGTTGAAGAAGCTCTCCCTTTCTTGGTCGCCCAAGAGTTGCGCGGGAGAAGCCTCGAAGCCACCCAGGTCCTCTTTCTTCTTACTTTCCAATACGAGGACTTTGAGAATGTGCTAGTATTTTGTAAGGACACTTTTACCCTTCTTTTCAATTAACACGTGATTTTTAAGGTTTTTTTTTTTCAACAAAAAAACTTTATGTAATATGAGTTAAATTTTACATTTCATTGGCATTTGTATAATTCAAGCGCTCTAAAGCGAACATTTGCTTTTGAAAAAACTTCAGGAATCCAAAACCCAACACAAGCTTATATACTTAAACAAGTGGAAAACTAATCACCCGGTATAATAAATAAAAGTCTTGATTTTTTTTTTATGTTGTTTTAATTTCTTGAGTTTTTTTCAAGGTTGAGATCAATTTGGGGAAAATATGCATAATCATCTCAAACTACTACAGTATCTGGTGCAATCATCCCCTAAACTATCAAAAACTTGTAATGCACTCCCTTCTCCTTTTAAAATAGTCCAAATTAGCCCTAACAACTTAAAAAGACAATATAATAATATAAAATATAAAATATAAAATCATAAAAAGACGTAAGTAACCCAGAAGAAAAAATAATAATTTTTTATATTTTTCATTTTTAAATTTTTTAATGAAGGGTTTTTGAAAACGTGTTTTGCTTATTGTAATTGATTTCCAAAACATTACATGATTAATAAATCCCTTCTCTTTAATATTTGGATAGCACAAGGATTTATTAAGTTATCAGATAATTCTTTCAAGAAGCTAAAACGGATGGTTTGGGCAACATAATTTACTTTAAAACGCATGGCCTCATGCACTGTAATTTGGCATGCTTTTATGTTAATTTTATTGTTGGATGTATGAGTACGTACTATAATATACTTTATTGCTTGATCACCTACCAGATAGTCTTCTGACTTATCGAAAGTTAAACAATTACTTGGAAAGGACAGAGACTTCCTATAAGACTTAGTATTATCTTTCTCTTACCGAATTAACTTGCTTGTTTTGACTATTTCTTAATTAAAATGCCAGTAGTGGCACCGTGTTATTTAAGGTGACTTTCCCCCCAGCATCTTCTAGCTTCAACACATTCACATGATGAGAAACAAGTAGGCCTGCACGCAGCCTCATTTAATGGAGGAAAAGGAAGAAAGCCTTTAGCAACAAAATCAAGGTTGATAGATCTCTGAAAAGGAAGTGCATGTTTTAGTAATCCTTATACGTTATTTTCTGGCTATTTTATTGAGATCATGTAGATATTTTGCAAAAGTGAGAGAAACCTTACTAGTCTTCTAATCAGAGATTACAAATATCAATTTAATATATAATAAAAGATTGCTAGCCACGTCCACGAGCATGCAAGCTGGTTGAAGAAGATGGGATACAGGGTGTAGCAGCGCTGCTGGTTCTTAAACATTAATACCACACGTGTCCGACTTTGGATATCATGCTGATTCTCACATTAATTATCTCCCCAATTAAGAGGGTGACGAGAGCCACGGCCCCCACCAAATTTCATTGCTATATATAGTTGGCATAATTGTTTTATGCAGTTATTTTCAATTTCAATAGGTTAAAGAATAAAGCATAAGCAATCCAGGAAAACTATGAAGGCATTAATGATTTTTAAATAGAAGAGGGAGGGTATTCATGATAGTGTGTTTAGTTTTTTAATTTACTTGATTCATGCAGTTGAATGGAGAAGTTCCAAATTTTTGTGTGGCTGTGGCGATTAATGACATTTAAGTGTGGGGCCTGTATTTTGTTGGCATTGATGCAGAGGACATGTGAGCAGAATAACCAGGAGAGAGAGAGGGGCTTAAACACCCAAGTACTTGCTGCGTGCAGATGAAAGGAGATGCTCCAGCTTTTTGTGTGGCTGTGGACCTGTGGTGATGAATTATATTTAAGTGTGGGGACCGTGTTTTGTTGGCTTTGATGCAGAGGACATGTGAGCAGAGTAATTAGGGGGGAGAGAGAGAGAGAGAGAGAGAGAGAGAGAGAGAGAGAGAGAGAGAGAGAGAGAAAGGGGGGGTTACAGCAAGAAGTAGCACGCAGAGTACTTGATTCATGCAGTTGAATGGAGAAGTTCCAATTTTTTGTGTGGCTGCGGTGATAAATGACATTTAAGTGTGGGGCCTGTATTTTATTGGCATTGATGTAGAGGACAAGTGAGTAGAGTAATCAGGAGAGGGGGGCTGTGTTTTGTTGGCATTGATGCAGAGGACAAGTGAGGAGAGTAATCAGGAGAGGGATGTGAGCAGAGTAACCAGGAAAGAGAGAGAGAGAGAGAGAGGGGCTTAAACACCCAAGTACTTGCTGCTCGCAGTTGAAAGGAGATGCTCCAGCTTTTTGTGTGGCTGTGGACCTGTGGTGATGAATGATTTTTAAGTGTGGGGCCCGTGTTTTGTTGGCTTTGATGCAGAGGACATGTGAGCAGAGTAATTAGGGGAGAGAGAGAGAGAGAAGGGGGGGTGGTTACAGCAAGAAGTTCCAGCACGCAGAGTACTTGATTCATGCAGTTGAACGGAGAAGCTCCAATTTTTTGTGTGGCTGTGGTGATAAATGACATTTAAGTGTGGGGCCTGTGTTTTGTTGGCATTGATGCAGAGATATCTGAGCAGAGTAAGGAAAGAGGTCCCAACCTTTTCAGGACCTAAATGATAAACAGGATACATTTTGGAGAGTTATTAAGATGCTTGAGGAAAAAACAATACTGAATTACAGGTTTGGAGCAAATACGACGTCATTTAATGCTTTTTATACCTATCTCGTGCAACTACAAAATACCCAACATCTTGGCCTGTTTTGTGTGAAGTAAAAAGCATAGATCATGTGACATTTGTAGGTTTTTTGGATACTGGCTCGACTAATTTTGGACTATTTTTATACGAAAAATAACAAATAATTCTTCAAATAAAGTGATCAAAATTTATTTTAATTCATTTCATTATATCATTGACGACAAAAATGCTAACATTAGTTTTATTTTTGTAAGAGTCCATGTCATGATGAAAAGAATTCTTTGACTTCGGAAGATGCATGCATGCCACTTTCTTGAAAAACATGCAAGGGACAGACAAGTAGGCCAGCATGCAGCCTCAATTAATGGAGCAAAAGAAAGAAAACCCTTAGCAACAAAATCAAGGTTGATAGATCTTTGAAAAGGAAGTGCATGTTTTAGTAATCCATATACGTTATTTTCCTAGCTATTTTATTCAGATCATGTAGATGTTTTATATATTGAGATCATTACTAAAGGTATAGAAGGAAGATATATTTAGGGATAGTAACAAGTAATACCAACTGTAAATTTAATACGAACACGATATGAAATTAATGATTTTGGCTTTGATGTTAACGGATTTAAGCAAAAAAAGATTGACTAGTTAAGACGTGATTTGTTAACAGGTCAACCCGCTTAACACGAAATCAATCTGTTTAGATTTTATTTCAAAATTAAAATTTTATTAATGTTAAGTTGTAATATTAATATTTCTCTATGCTTATATTTTTATTATTGAGGTTATATTTTTAAACTTTTGCTCATATTTGTTATTATATAGTTTGCAATATTGATTTTATTATATGTTAAAGTTTGAAAAATATTAATATATATTTTTAAAGAGATTATTGCTACTAATAAATATAGATTTTAATTTTTATTTAAAATTATGTTAATAATGTCAAATGAGTTATGCGTGTGAGTTCAATCTATTTACGTAAAGTAGGTTTAAATAAGTCGTATTGTGTTAATTTATTTTTAATTAATTATTAAATACATCAAAACAGGTGACATAACATAACCCATTATTTAAATAGATTAGATTAAAATTTAAAAATTTGACACATTAATTTAAAAGATTAGATTTTATTTAATCTATATAATCAAATATTCAAGACTCCACGCGAAATCAACACCACCAAAAACTCAATTTGCGTAAGCCGGGACCGACATTTAATAAAGCCTTGCATGCATGTGATGAACCTGCAAGGAAAGTGCAGAGAGAGAGAGAGAGAGAGAGAGTAAAAAGGAGATACTAACCATACAGGAAAGTGATGAACCTACACAGTACTGCTGCTGAAACTATGACTTGTCATCTACTTTTAAGAGACAATTCCATCACACGTCTTTAACACCAGTTATTCAGTGCACGGTCATTGTTAATAAAGATATTTTAATATACGTAATCCCTTATCACTTTGGTGGAAAAATCATTTAACTCGATTCATTTTTATCCATGTAATTTGACATCCTTGAACCTCCTTATTATTGCATGTGCGACTAAAATTTTATTGTTTCATATGCTAAATAGATTGATACACTCCTTTAAATTTATATAAAAAATTCAATTTTTTTCCCTTTATTTTTGTTTTGATGGACATATTAAGGCCTGATTTGTAAGGACATACTGAAAAGGGAAAATGAGTAATTTTAAGATGAGAAATGAAATTTACAGTCGTGATTATACAAGTGTCACGCAGTCTTTTTGAAAAATGTGAATTAATACAGAACCCATATGAAAAAAAATTAAAATTTTTAATCTTGTACCTCACTCTTTTTCAAAACGATTACGCGGTGTTTACATATTTCACGACTGTATGTAGTATTACTCTTTTTAAGATTACGATGACTATTCAAATCTTGATCGATCTAAGTTTGGGTGTCGGATGGCAATCCATAATGTCATTACCATACCCATATGGACGTTGGTTGCAGCGGATAGAACATAAGCACAACAAATATAAATAGAGAATAAGACAAATAGATATAGGTGATTGAAACTACATCTACATATCATTTAAGGTACAGATTTATTATAAATAAAAATATTTTATAATTTTTCATATTTTTTATTAATATACTATATAAATTATGTTAATCAGATCAAATTAATTATATCAGTTCAATTTATTTATATGAAATAAGTTTAAATATGTAATATTGTATTAATTTATTTATAATTAATTATTAAACAGATCAAAATAAAAAATACTATATAATCCGTTATATAAATAAATTAGATTAAAATTTAAAAATTTAAATTAATAAATTAATCAACATCTATAATCAAATATTCATATAATTTATCCCGAAAGAAATTATCAATAACACGATTTGCTTTGAATGCAAAGGACAAGCCGGGACCGACATTGAATAAAGCCTTGCATGTGATGGACTTGTAAGAGCATTGGCATTAGCTTTATGAAAGTCATTTTTAAAATTTAATGAAAAAGTATAAGTTTTTCATAAATCTAAACCTTCCTATTTATAATCACACATTGAATTAGCCATTTGATTCATTAAAATAATAATATAATATTATTTTTAATAATAATATTTTAAAAAATATAATTTTTTTTTCATATTTTACAAGTATACTAATTATATGTACATTAATAATTTAATTTGAGATTTAAATTATTGTTTCGTAACTAATTTTTTTGCAACCCTTCTTCTACAAGTAATTATATATACAATTTTTTTTTTTGAAAAATTTATATACAATTAATGAAACAAACATATACATCTACAAGTAATAAAATAATAGGATAGATGCAAAACAGTGAGTCACTAAAGATGAAGGTGAAACTAAATTTACTGTAGTTCAAAATTTGAGTTTTAACTTTTGCCCAATCCAATGCCAACGTTTTAACTTCCAAACCACTCAAATTTTGAAGTTTTCTTCGTCGAGAACCATGCCAGTGGCCTAAGGAGAGAGAGGGAGTAAGAGAGTAAAGACTAAAAAAGAGATTCTACATGGACCTACACAGTAGTGCGGCTGAAACCACAACTTGTCATCTACTTTTCAAGGACAATTCCTTTCACAAGTCTAGAGTCCCACTGGTCTGCCGCTGCCTTTCACCGCTCCATACTATCGCAGGTGTAAAATCATTTTGGAAAAATGTTATTTTGCCTACTCACTTTCACATTCGTGTATTTTGATTTTTTTAAAATATTTTTATTATAATAATTAAAAAAATAATTTTTAATATATTGATAATTTTTTTATATTTTTAAAAAATATTTTAAAATGATAAAAAAATATAAATTAAAAAATTAAAAAAATATATCACATCTAGTACCAGTTATTCAGTACACTGTCATTGATGATAAAGATTTTTTAATGATAAAACCTTCTATACCCCTATGTTAGACCGTCGTAATAGATTACTGGTGAAAAATATTTTTTTAAGTAATAATTAAAGAAGTGATTTTAAATATATTAGTTTAATTTTTTATTTTTTAAAAATATATAAAAATATTAAAACTTTTTTTTACTTAGGCGGCATAGCAACCTTACTTTTTTTTTTTATTATATGTAATTCCTGACATCACTTCGGTTGAAAAAAGCATTTAACCCCATTCATTTTCATCCATGTAATTTGTCACCTTGGGCTTCCTTCTATTGTTGCATCTGCAACTAAAATAAAGTTGATTGTTTCATCTACTAAATCGGTGATGCACTCCTTTAAATTTACAAAAAAAACTCAACTTTTTTTCTTTGCTTTTGTTTTGATGGTCGTTGGTAAGGCTTGTTTTGTAAGGACATTCTGAAGAGAGAGAATGAGTTATTCTCAATTTGGGCCTACATTTATGGTAACGATTTAGGCTTCGATCAGTTTGAGTTTGGGTGCTCAATGGCGTCCAGAGTGGCAATACAATGCCCATATGGACATAAGTTGCAGTGAATAGAAGATAAGCACATCAAGCATAAATAGAGAATAAGATGAACATATTTACATGGTTTGATATTAGGCCTACATCCACGGCCCACGGGTCTCTTAAGGTGCATATCCACCATAAATAAAAATTTTTATAATTTTTCATAACCTCTCTTAACTCATTGTACAAATGGTGCATTGTGATTTTCATCTAGAAGTTGATGAAACTCTCATTTTCTCGGAGGCCCAAAAGTCATGCGGGAGAAGCCGCCAAGTTCCCTAGGTCCTCTTTCTTCGTGATTCCTTATTTTCCTTTTTCCTCAACTTTATGTCACCTCCACCTCCTTTATGTCACATCTTCTTACATCTCATCACATTCTAGCCTTTGTCACCCCTTCTCTCTTTCTCCTTTGCTTTCTATCACGAGAACTTTGAGAACGTGCTAGTGTTTTGTAGGGACACTTTTACCCTTCTTTTCAATTACCGCGTGATTCTTAAGGTTGATTTGCTCCACAAGATAACTTTGAGGTCTCGTTTGAAACTTAGACTGAAACGAGATCAGTTTAATTTTAAGTTAAGTTTAACATGCAACCTCACAACTCTCAAATCATTAAACTCATCTCAACTCATAATCTTTTTACATGTGAGACTCTAAACCTTTTTCAACTAGACACCCCTTTACATGTGGGACTCATAACCTTTTTTAACTTCCTATAAATACATCTAAACTCATCTTAGGTAGGCCCCACAAAACTCATTATACCATCTCAATTCACTATTGTTCATAAATAACTCAACTCAACATCTAAATAGGGCTTGAGAATCTCCAAATCAAGCTACCTGCAAAATGTTGGCAATGGGCATATTGGTAGTAACCCACGCTTTAAGAGAGCCCGTCGACCGTTTGGATCCATTTTAGGTGATTGCTGAGCCCATCAACTCGTTCTCGAAGGCAAACCACTACAGGCAATTTTCGAGCCTGGAGGCTCGTTCTCGAATTTAACCCTCTAACAACGATTGTGGCGTGAATGCAAATACCTGGTGTTTTCTCGATGAGATGCTGTTGCTGAGGCGCAAGCACAGATCATCGCCCTAAGGAACCAGGCGGGATTTGAAATCAGTTACGTTGGGTGGTGAGGAGAATCTGGTACACTAGGTGTTCCCTCACTTGACTACTGAGGTGAAAGCATAGAGCATCAACCTAAAAAACCAAGTGAGAACTAAAATCGTCCGCATTGGATGGCGAGGAGGGATTTGAACACTTGGGAGAGGTGTTCCTTCCTTTGATCGTCGGTTTCGGGTATGGCTTATCAGCTTACGCCGAAGAGGGATTGGAATATTTAGGAGCATTGTTCCCCCACTAGTCACCAAGTGCGGGCACGGCTCGAACTCTGATGGGAGATGGACTCGACCTTGTTGAGGTGAGTGGGGAATAGGGTACTTGGGAGAGGTATTCCCCCATGATCACCGGGTGTGGTAGAAGGTTGAGCTCGACTAAATCCCAAGCATGATGTGGAAATGGAGTTGGTTGGCTGACTTGGTTGTTTGAAGTTGAGACGAAAATTGAGATGTGATTTTTATAATAATAAATTGAGAAATGGAGTTGAGACGAAAATTGTATTGGTATTTTTTGTGGATATTGGATAAATGGAGGAGTAAAGATAAAGTATTTTTATTTTTTGGTGAAAAACTCAGACCCCTTTTAAAATCTTTTTAAATAACAAATTTCCTAATTTATAAACCATAAATTTTGAAAAAAAATTCTTTTTTTTTGTAAGTTGAGGCCTTTTAAAATTTGTAAATTAATATACGTTTTAATGAAAAAAGTAAATAGATTGAGATGAAGAATTTAGTATGTTTGGGAAGAAATTAGGAAGAAGTATCTACTATAGATTAAACAAATAATAATACTCTACTATAGATCAATATAATTTGTATCCAAACATGCATGGGCTAAAGCAAGCCTTTGTTTTTGAAAAAGCTACAGAAATATAAAGCCCAACACAAGCTTAGTGTTTAATTTTCTAATCATTTTTGTATGTCACATGCTAATTCCCCCAACACAATCTTCAAGCAACACATCCACATAGAAAAGTGTCAGACGATGATCATGTGAAGTTTGAGCACTCTTGAATTTGATCTTCAGGAAAACCATCAAGGCATTCATGAGGTACTGTCAAAGAGAACGGAAAAGTACTACACATGTAAGTATATGTCCCGACCATATGAGCATATGAAATTTTTAAGGCCATGAAAAATTTAAATTGGGAAACAAAAAGTCGCTGCTAGGAGTGGGTGGGGAGACCGCTTCCCCCCCCCCCCACCCTCGGGATCTGGCCCACACTACGGGAGTAGGGCCACCTTATAGGCGACGGGGGCAGATTTGGATAAAAAAAAAAAAAAAGTAAAAAAAAAAAAAAACTACAAACTAGATTTTACAATTTACATATAACATAAAACTAAACAAGGTTGGTAAAGCATAAAACAAAAAAATATTAGTATTCTAAGCTTTTACAATAATACAAATTAATATATAATTATTGCAAATTAATCTAAAAATATAACAAATTGTCAAATAATTAAAATAAATAATATTACAATATTAAAAATTGTATCTAGCAGACTAGAAAGATAACTTTGAGTCTTGTAATTGGAATTTGGGGGTGTTGGGCAAGTGAGACTGTGAAAAGGTTAATAAGAAAACAAGTTAGAGTTACAAACAATATAATAATAATATATACATATGTACAAATGTTAAAAAGATTAAACTACAAGTATGAACCAAGTGAGACTATTGAGGATTGCAGATTAGATCATTGAGAATTTGGAATTAGGGCTGAAACTTGGGCAAGTGAGGGTGTGAAACTATAAAACCTGAAAAAAAAATAAGAAAAAAAAAACGTAAATACGAACAATATATAGATATGTGAAAAGGTTAAAAAATTAAAATTACAAACCAAGATGAGATTGAGATCAAGATGAGATCATTGAGATTGAGCATGTGACAATAAGACTATAAAAAACTGGGAAAAAAAAAAACAAAACAAAACCAATTAGAATTACAAAAAATAAACATTATATACATACTACTACGAATAAATAAGAGAATCATTAAGCAAACCAATGGTAATGGTGGATCGAACCACCAAGTCATATTGGTGTTCATGTAGACATAGGGTCATTTGACCAAGTTGTCCATATAATAATTAAATTTGAATATAAGTAATAACACAATATATTAAAAGCAAAAACAATATTATAGTAATATCAAAAGTAAGAGCGGTTATCGGATGCAAGCTGACATATTATAATTTGGATAATATGTCATATTTTGCCTTTTGCCTATTCTATTCAAAAGAGATTTCCACATTGGATTATCTATCTAGTAGCTAAAATAAAATATTATTATTTTAATCATAATATTTTTTTAATTAATTTTTTTCTTATTTTACAATTCTATCGATCATATATTAATTAATAATCAAATTATAATTAAATTAATTGGTAGAGAAAAACTATTCATGCTTTGGCCTTTGTACAGTGACGACCCAAATCTAATTAATTAACAAATAAATAAAATTGAAGAGCCATATATAGAAAATTAACATATATATGTTTATTGATTAAATTATTGCTTTTGCCTTTGTCCAGTGAAGATCCAAATATGACCATAGGTAGTTGCTACTATAACTAAAAGTCATATAACTTTGCATTTGGATAATTCAATGCAGGCAAGTTTATGTAAAATGAGTAAAATTTTGCATTTCACTGGCATGGTTTGTATCATACTTTAAAAGACAATATAATAATATAAAATAAAATAATAAAAGACGTAACGAACCGAAAAGAAATAATAATTATTATTATATTTTTCATTTGTTAATTTTTTAATGAAGGGTTTTTGAAAACTTGTTTACATAGAATTTGTTTAGGGGTAAATGTCGAAATTGATAATTTAATGAGATGAATATTGCAAAATCAGTTGATACGTACGTACATATATGAAAAAGAAATGAGTTTCTAACGTCTAGCTGTTGGTGTTAGTGATCACAAGTGGCATCAGAAGAATATAAAATTAAGCCAATATATGGATTTTTTCTTCTCAAAGTTGTTCAATATAAAAGGGAAACTCTAATTGTATGCACAAAACCTTTGTAAGAAATGTTGTAATTAATAGAACGTCATAATTAAGGTCATTTTCGGATGAAGTACTGGCTTTTGTAATGGTGAGTTGGAAGCGGTTTGTTTCTCTTCTAGGTTTTTTCTTAGGCCACACTCAAGTTCTTTGCATTCAACTTCTATCAGTCTATGCAAAATTCACAACAGTTTTGAGAAATCGAGGAAGTCAAGATAGATGAATTGTAGAGGTTTTGGAGCCCCTATGACAAGAGGTCCGGCCAGCATGTTGCTCGACGTCCGATATAAAAGAGATCTTTATGGGAGGATGTTGCATTAACTGGAATTTGTATAACTGAACTCTTGATCTAGTGGATTGAGTCTCTTTGTTGGCTAAAAAGGGATGGTTTTACCTTCGAGAAATTCTTTAAAGGTTTTTTACTTCGTCCCCAAAATCTTGTGTTCGGTTACATGTTGCTTAATTTGATTATTTTGATCATTGTGTGTGATTGCATTATTTTTTATTTAGGTTTTGCTTCCTCATAGCTACCATATTATCACCTAGCTACCCCATTCTATGTGTTATTTTTGAGATACAATGTAGTTTTCTCATATGGATTTGGACCAGTCATCTTTTCTAATAATGTAAATCTTTTACGGCCTAATCAAGTGGATAGATAGTTACATATTTTGAATTGGTATGACATATATTTCTATTACTATAAAATTCACAATTAAAGTAGTTACTACTGTAATTATCTTTACTCTTCTTATGCAGTGATAAATCATATGTGTTCCTATAAGAAAGAAAATGGCCTTTTTTTGTTTTGTTTTAATTTCTCAACGTCTCGACGGGTGTGACGCACATAAGATCTCTTGAATGGAAATTGAAAAGGAATGTAATTCCAATTAAAAAAAAAAAAAAAATTGGTAAGATATTTGGCACAAAACGCAAAACGAATGAAACATGTAACAAAGTGAGCTTAATTTACTGACTGTGCATGTGAATTAGTTTGAATATTGAGCTTCATGAATGACAAGTAACATAGGTACTGAAATACAAATTAGGAGGGGGATTTGGGGAAGAGGAAACACATCAAAACGATGTCATTATATTTTCATATATATATATATATATATATATTATGAAAAGACTATCTTTCGTATTTGCTTTCTAATTTGTATAAAAATATTATACATATTATTATAATATTTGGTTTTGGATAATATTATTAAAATATTATTGATTGTTCTTTGAAATAGGAGAGAAAAAATTGAATAAAAATATTATAAAGTTAAAATATTGTTATAATATAATTTTTTAACGTTATTTTAGTTTTGAGATTTGAAAATGTTGAATTATTTTTTATATTTTGTTTGCAAATTTGGGAAAGTTGTAATAATTAGATGAAAAAATTAAAAATTTGAAATTGAAAAGTATTTGTATTTGTAGTGTTTAGATATTGAGATAAGATGAAATGAGATAAGATGATATGATATAAGATGAGAAAGAAATAAAGACATCTCATCTCTTCTCATCTCTAATAAGAATAAATAAATAAATATATAACATTTTAACAAGAAAACCAAAAAAATTATATACACGAATAAGATAGATTACTAGTATGTAGTATGGTGTTAAGGCCGCGTGGGGAACTATAGAGTGAGATCTTCGAGCAATATTTGACACTTTTCAACTTTTAATTTTCTGTTAATTAACTAAATGCCAGAATAAATCGTATTCTGTGAGCAGAGTAATCAGGAGAGAGGGGCCGGTGTTTTGTTGGCATTGATGCAGAGGACATGTGAGAAGAGTCAGGAGAGAGAGGTTTAATGCAAGAAGTTCCAATGCATACCCAGAGTACTTGCTGCATGCAGTTGAATAGATATGGGTCTTGTGTTTTGTTGGCATTGATGCAAAGGACATGTGAGCAGAGTAATTACCAATTAGGAGAGAGAGAGAGAGGCTTACAGCAAGAAGTTCCAATACGCAGAGTACTTGCTTCATGCAGTTGAATGGAGAAGCTCCAATTTTTTGTGTGGCTGTGGTGATGAATGACATTTTAGTGTGGGGCCTGTGTTTTGTTGGCATTGATGCAGAGGACATGTGAGCAGAGTAAGGAAACAGGGTTCCAAGCCGTGGAGTATAAACTTATAAGAAAAAATCTTCACAACCTCCTACTATTCACACACACTCCACATTCCACATTTTTTTTTAATTTTTATTATTTTATCTTTTATCAAATATTTAATATATAAATAATGAATAAAAGAATTAAATTAATTTAAAAAGAATAAATTAAAAAAAAAAATATTAAAAAATTATTAAAAAATTGAAAAAAAGTGGAGTGTGGAGTGTTGGGAGGTTGTGTAGCATTCCTCAACTTATAATAATTAACACGGACGAAATATCTCTGATGAACTAATACTTAGTTAGGGGAGAGTTCGGTCTGATCCGGAGAGTTTTTATAGACCGAACCAGATCTATTTAGTCCAAGGTTTTCCTATCCTGGACCGGACCGGACTGAACTTCATAAGGACCAGGACGGTCTAGTTTGGTCGGTCCACCCTCAACTTTTTTTTATTTTTTTTTATCTAATAGCATTTTTTTTTATACTTATGTAATTATATTGTGATATATTTAATATATATACATATGGTATACTATTATATATATTAATATAAATATATATATTAGTAATACGCTAATACTATTAGTCTATTAGTCTATAGTAAATTAGTAATAGTTATTAACTTATTAATTATTTACTATAACTAATAATAAACTAGTACTAATATTATAACTAATAACTAAATGTAATAATAGTATTACTATATCTCTTTAAACCCCCACACATTTATTAATACTCTATGTCATACTATATTAAATAATAGTAAAATACTCTTGTTATTAATACTCTATGTAGTTATATTAAATACCATATTACTAATACTCTATGTAGTTATATTAAATACCATATTACTAATACTCTATGTAGTTATAGTGATTTAATACTAACATATTACAGATTAAGTTAACTATACTAATACTATTATAAATTTATACATATATGATATATTATAATTTATACCATAACTCTTATAATATGTTAATATATTAATATATACTAGTACTATATATTATAGTTAATAGTTATGCATTAAAGAGTATAATAATACATTGATACTAAATATATTTAGTTATATACTTATAATGATTTATTCCCGGTCTAGTCTGAAATGGCCGGTCCGATCGGTTTTACTGGTCCGGACCTGCCGATACTCCCCCCCTATACTTAATAAAACATAAATTTATAAACTTAAGCAACCTTTTCAGGACCTAAATGATAAACAGGATAAATTTTGGAGACTTAGTGAGATACTTGAGGAAAAAACAATACTCAAATACAAGTTTGGATCGAAAATGACGTCGTTTAATGTTTTTTATGCCTATCTCATGCAATCACAAAATACCCAACATCTTGGCCTATTTTGTGTTAAGTAAAAAGCATAAATCATGTGACATTTGCATGTTTTTTGAAACTGATTCAACTAATTTATATCGGAAAATAACCAATAATGCTTCAAATAAAGTGATCAAAATTGATCCAAACTCATTTCATCTCATCATTACAATTTTTACAAACTTTCATACAAAATATAATAAATAATTCAAAATTTTCAAATTCTAAAACAAAAAAAATATTAAAAAAAATATTTTATTTAACTTTCAAATTTTATCTGATCTGATCTCATTTCAACTCATTATCCAAACCTCTCATAGAGCTTGCAAATTTGATTTAAAGGTTAAGCTGTCGAACAAAAGTGAACCATGCATTTAGAGTTTTCCAGGCTTGCCCCTTTGTTTTGTATTTCTCCAATTGAAATAAACTTTCCAAGCAGGTTTTGGCTGTGTGATTTTGTATGCTTCACATATATTTGGTGTCAATGTAACTGCTGGCCAAGCTAACATATATGTATAATGTATGTATGGCATGAAAAATGCAACGAGTTTAGGGATGGACAAGAGCCAAGGAATTCAAGAATCGTGGCAATTGGAAAGGAGATAGAAACGTGTGTAGGTGTCCCGCTTGCCATGAGAACAATTGGAAGGACGTTGCTGTGCTTGAAAATTTCAGAAACAGAGTGCTTGTCTTTCAAGAACAAATAACTCTCAAAAATAAAAGAAAATAACCAACTCTCAAGTTGAGTTATGATCAACTTCCCTCACATTTGAAGCAATGTTTTACTTAGATGATTGATAAATCCGTTCTCTTTAATCTTTGGATAGCACAAGGATTTATCAAGTTATCAGATCAAGATGTGGGTAATGAGTATTTCTTGGATTTATATTGGAGATCATTCTTTCAAGAAGCTAAAACGGATGGTTTGGGCAGGACAACATAATTTACTTTAAAATGCATGACCTCATGCATGATCTTGCGGTATCAGCAACAAGATCATTGATCACCAGATTCATTAAAGTACATTGTGATAAGAAAATCATTGTTGAGAAAACTCGTCATGTATTAGTTGTCAAGAAATAATATTGATCACCAGACATTTCTAAAGCTACTAGAATACTGACATTTCTCATCCCTTACAGATTACTATATATCGACAATTGTGAAGTGTGTACTTAACTACGCAAACCCTGTATGGCCTTGTAAAAAGGCTAGATTTTACGTGTGAATATAGAATTGACTACGTTATTCAATCTCAGTTCAAACACTAATTTGGTAAGTTGCTGTCTTGATACATTTTTTTGTTAGTTATTTTTTGTTGAATTGATTGCTTTATTAAGGACGTGTCTCACTGTTCACCTGCAACTGTCTGCCTATGAAACATCAAGGATACCTAAGAGACTTCACTTGAAAACATTCCGATGCTTAAGTAAAACCACCGTAAAACCTAATTCTCCTTTACTATTAAAGGTTACCTAGTACATATAGGTTGATCTATGACACTTATCTCATTCAAGATCCATTGGCACAGATCACTACTCAATATTTTAAATGATCATGTAACTGCCTGACGTTCCTATCCTACCACGCCAAAGTTGGCATGGTGCATATCCATCTTAGATCCTTGCCGATTTCTCATATTGGCCATGGATCTGAGCTTTTTATAGTATAATGGGTCCTTTAGTTCGAATGGGCCCTCCAGCTTTCATTAGTACTTGTAGTTTTTGTACAGTTATAGAAATTTTAGTTTGCACATGCAAGATATATTTTTCTTACTACATTTTAAAGCTTGGCTTTAGGGCTTTTATACCCAAAGCTTTCATATGTAACTAGGTCAGCTCAATGGTAAGGCCATTACCTAAGACCTCGACCCTATATAACACCCCAAAATTAAAAATGAGCATTTTTTTTGGGAAAAAAATGAAAACCATTTCATTATTAAATAAAAATTTAAATAAATTTTATATTTTTCAATGTATGCAAGGCCCCATAATAATAAATTTAATATAATAAATTATTTATATTTTGAATAACTTTTTAAGATCTTGCTAAATTGAAGTACAAAATTTGCATTGAGGCCTCATTTTAAGTTGTTGTATTAAATATAAATTCAAAAAACTTTATTTAGAGATTTTAAATAAAATCTCATTTTATTGAAAATTTTGAAAATACTCCATATAATAATTTATATTTTATTATATTATAATTACGAATAACTAACTTAAATTTTGCCTTAGGCATCAATTTGTATTGAGCCACCCCTGTCTGTAATCACGATTTTCCTCCTCCACAAATGAGGATCATTAATAAAATTAGAGGTATCGTCGCTCTTCTAAAAAAGATGTGTTATACTTGTGATATGTATGTCTTGTATGCCTGTTTAAGTTAATGTGTCAGCATTTATTTTTTACAAATTAGGGAACGATTAGTTTCTATCGATCAAATATTTTTATTTTAACAAAATATTACCACCTCAACATTATTTTTTAATTTTTTAAAATTATTTTAATTTATTTACCCGTCTTCATTAATGCCATTCATTTGCTTATTTAATGTCAAAATCTTTCAATATATACCATTTTCAATTATCTATAAAATAATAAATAAATTAAAACATTGCATTCATTATCCACCAATATTTCCAAACCATGCTATAGTCGGATCAAGCTACTTGAAGCCTTCAAGGTTTTCATGGACAGCATTTTCGTCTTTATTTTGGTCGATATGAGCAGCATTCACAATTTTGCGAGTATTTTGAAATGTGCAAGAGATTTGCAGATGGCTGGTGGTTCAAGCATCAATGGGCTTGTTGCTTCAAAGGAGAAAATGAGTAGCTTTGAGTTCTAGAAACAAGGCTTGATCTTCAAGGTTGACCAACTTGACCTCTTTATTCTTCCTCTCGAGGGTTACGGGTCGTTCATGGCTGGGAGCCCAATGGCACAAAAAGTTGGGTGCTATCATCGTGGATTTTGACCATATGATTAGGTTTTTCTGAGCTAGATTAGGGGTTGGTGGCTAGGCTCTGCCTGCAGCCACCCTACCATTGTCGTTTTAGTAACAAAATTATTATTATTTAAAACACAACCACGTAGTTTTTTTTTTTTGGGGGTTGATTTGTTCCTCCCCCTTGAGTGACTCTCTCTTCCCTCTCCCCCTCTCTTCAAATTTCTCTCTACTCCTCTCCTCTCATTAGGACATGTCATAAAAGCAACACCCGAACTCCATTCGGCAAGATTTTATTTTTCCAACCCTCCATCCTAGCCTTAATTTTTCCGACCATTTCCTCAATATGCACAGCTTTCAATCGACCATCTAAAATGGGGACACCTAAATACTTAAAAGGCAAATTTCCTTCCACAAAACCCAAGCTCCTCAATAGGTTCCGGCGTCTAGCATTAGTAATGTGCTTCGAAAAGGTAATGGGGGATTTAGAAGAGCTAATCTTTTTGTCCAGACCACCTTTCATAAATTGTTAGAATCTTAGAAATCGCCCGAATTGAAGATTTACTCCCATTTGCAAAGATTACAATATCATCTGCATAGAGCAAGTGTGAAATCAATGGGGCTTGTCGAGGGTGAGAAAAAGCACCAATCTTTTTCCGCAAGAACTGTTGCTTGATCAAATGAGACAAAACTTCTTCAATAATGACAAAGAGATGAGGTGACAGCGGATCCCCTTGTCTCAACCCACGCTCACCCTAAAAAAAACCTTTAGGCACCCCATTCATAACAACCGAAAACCAAGGTTAGGAAATACACATATTAATCAAACCACAGAATCGCTCCGAGAAGCCAAAGGAGGCAAGAACATGGAGAAAAAAGCTCCAATCCACGCTATTATAGGATTTCTCCATATCAAGTTTGAGAATTATATTCCCACCCTGAACCGGCTTGTGAAGACTATACATAAGCTCTTGAGTGAGACTGATATTATAAAAAATGCTCATTCTTGGGATAAAAGCACATTTTTCCTAGGAAACAATGCTTGGGAGAAGAGGAGAGAGGCGACTAACCAGGATTTTAGAACAAACTTTATAGAAAACATAGCACAAATTTATCGGTCGAAACTTATCAAAACTTTTAGGCGCCTCCACCTTCGGGATCAACACCAAGTATGAGGCCGAAAAATTCCTAGGAAGAGCAACCCCAGAAAAGAAGTCTTGCACTGCCTCCACAACATCCTTACTGACAATATACCAGCAAGTGGGAAGAAACCAAAGCCAAACCCGTCAGCCCAGGACTACTATCCACTAGAATGGAGAACAAAGCATCCTTGACATTTTGGATTGAAGGGAGCTGACTCAACATATTATTCTCCTCCACTGAAACCCCCGGTGGATCAAGCCTGATAAGCATAGACTTTCCTCCACCTGTTTATGCGCCATGAAATGTCTAAAATACTCAACCGCCCCCTCATGCAGTTCTTTCAGACTCTTAGCCAACTCCCATCTTGAAGCTTCATTTCATGCACTCAAGTTTTACCTTTCTTACTCAAAGTGCAGAAAAACTGAGTAGATGCTTCCCCACGTGAGCCAATTTTGCTTAGCTTGTTGGCGTAGACGAATCTCTTTGCGCTTAGACCATACATCTAGCCCAGCCTTTGCCACAAGATAATCCTGTTCATCTTCATCGCTAGCCCTTCTGCACCCCAACCTCCAATTTGGCCAACCTCTCCTCAAGGTGAGAAATCTGCTGATGAACATTCTCGAACACCTCACGATTCCAAACCTGAAGCACAGACTTCAAATGTTTTAGTTTCCTGGCTAACCTCATCATACCATGGTCCTCAATACCATCCTCCTAGGCCGAAGCCACACAATTCAAAAAAGATTCATGTGTCACCCACATTTGGTGGAACTTGAATCTTCGAAAACCATAAACTCTATGCTCCATTTCTGATAAGATCAATACCAGTGCATGATCCGAAGTACTCCGAGGAAGGTATCTCATATATGCACTAGGAAATATCTCAAGGAACTTTGCATTGGCCAGAGCACGGTCCAGACGAGACCATCTTCAAGCCATACCCGACTGGGCATTACACTAAGAAAACTGATTCCCTTCATATCTCACTTTCAACAAACCAGCAGACTCAATAAATGTATTGAACTCCTTCATAGCAGCAACCGGCCTAGGATGACCTCCTCTCCATTCAGAATCATTTCGGATGACACTAAAGTCACCAACAATGACCTCCTCTCTACCATCGACGATTATTTGCCACAACTCCCTCCGCTCTATATGCGAGCGTTTCGCATAAACCAAAAAAATACATGTACTGTTGTTACATTATGACATGAGAATAGTAATATACTGATTGGAGATAGCAAAAAATGAGACCTGCACCCCACCAGCCCATATCACCCAGATCACCTCCCATTTCTTCATTAGAAACACCTCCACTCATATTCAATCTACTTTGCAGTGCATCCATTTGATTTGAAGATAGGAACGGTTCCGCTACTGCTATGATTCCTGGCAAAAACTTTCTGGCTACAGAACACAACATCTTTTGGGATGTTTTAACACACCTTAGATTCCAAAATAAAATGGGCTACATCACAAGCAGGACTGTTCATCCGGGCCGGATTTTATCCGGCCTGGACCTGGAACCCGAACCAATGCGGTCCGGGTGCGGTTTAAAAACCACTAGCAATCCGAAAATCATATTTACCAAAAACAAAACCGCATTCTCTCTCTCTCTCTCGTTACGAAAATAGTTCAAACCCTAGCCTCCTTGATCGTGTCCACTGACCCCGTGACGGCGTGACCCATCTCGTGACCCCATGACCGTCATCGAATCACCATCATCGCCGATCGTCTTCATCTCTTTCATCGTCCTCTCTCTCTCTCTCTCTCTCTCTCTCTCTCTCATGCCAAAACCTAGCTCGTGACCCCATGGCCGTCATCTCCGATCAAAGATCTGTTCTTCATGGCCGTCGTCTTCTACCTTTCCACCTGTTTGGCTAGATTTTCTATGTTATTTTTGGGTTCTATTCGGTTTGTATTGTTTTGATTGTGGGTTTTTTTATTCGGTTTGTATTGTATTTTTTTTTCTTCTCTGTTTGTATTGTTTTCCGTTTGTTGATTGTGGGTTTGTTTTGATGAGAATGTAGTAATATGCTATCGGTGATTCAGTAGCTGAAGATGTTTTGTTTTTGCTAGATCTACTCTGTTGCGAACATGGAGATTTATTTTTTTGTTCATCTGTATCACTTGCATTCGAGTTCTTTTGGGGGAAAAAAAAAGAAACGGGTTCTATCCGGAACCCGGAATCTGGGTTTATTCCTCCAGATTTCGGCCCGTATCAGAACCAGATTAAACCGGTGTGGGTTCTGACCCGGATTTGAAATCTGGATTCCGGTCCGGGTACACCCACATTTCTGGGTCGGAACCCGGATGAACAGCCCTAATCACAAGTTAATTTTAAGGGGGTTGCTTATGGCCCTTGTTGATCGCCTAACCTTCAATATCTTAGAGTTCAGAACCGAATCATTTCGGTCCATGTAGATATCGACGCTAATACATTATTTTTTGTGTACAACTTATAGTCATCTCAAATTTCCATCAAAAAAGTTAGATCTAGGAAAACGAATAGTTCGACTTATTCTTTTGCGGCCACATTGGTTCTTTTTGTTTACCCAACACAAAAAGTTAGCAGCATTATAGCAAAACATCCATTTTTCCCCTCGTTTTTTTAGGAAGAACTCCTCTTTAGAACATTATTAATAGACTCAATAAAGTTAAAATATGGTTAAAATTTAGTTAAGATGCGCAATAAAATAAAATAATAGATTTAAGAAATAAACAGTAATTATAGTCCAAATTATATCATTGAACAATAAATATTATTTTGGACTAAATAAATATTTAATAGATGTGTTGTTATTTCATGTATAATTTTTTAATATGAAATAAATATTTAAATTAAAATTAATATTTTAATAGAATAAAGATAGATTTGAAGAATATGTTCTTTGGTATTATGGAAAATTAACTAGTCAAACTTATAAAAGTGAAATTTTTAACTAAATTTTCTCCAAACTTTGTTGAATCTAAACACCATCGTTGGCAGCTAATCCCCCAAATTTTTTCTTAGCACCAAATCTGCTGAACCAAACGAGCGTCTATCCTTCCCAATTTCAAAGAACAGTCATTCCAATCGATTCATTCTATCTCTTCACATCACTCCAATATTTTCCCCAAATCATTCCATCGTTGATTTTGTTTTGAGAAGAAGGATCACAGACATGGCACGTCCTTATCAATGGTTCGGAGGATTGTTGATCACAAACCTATTGAAATGATTACAGGTAGGCCCAAGCAATCGATTCCAGTTCTCTTCTCTTTTGGTTTCATTGCTAGAATTGATTTCCCTAGCTTTATCTACACTCTGTGATTAAATCACGTCTTTGCTTTTCCCATTTCTGGTTCGGTAAAACAGAACATGCTATTATGAATTACCCAGCAAGGAAAATATGTGTGGGCTTAAAAGTCATTTCGAAGGCTGTTTCCACTAAATATGATCTGATCCAATGTGATTTTTGCCCCTGGAGACCGACCTTTTTGTTCTTTAGGCGGTTTCGAGTGTTTATTAGTTACTATAACAAGTTCTATGGTTCTCTCTCTCTCCTTGTTTGTTCTTTTGAACTAGTATTTAATGCATGGCTCTTTAACAGGATTTTGCTCTCGTTTCGTTTTATTTTCATGATACCCAATAAATATATTCGTATATGATGCCATAATTCACTGTAAGCACCCAAGAGAGAGGGATGGCGATCTACAATCTAAAATTCTAAATAATGGGTCTTTGCTAGAGGGAAGTTTTTTTGTTTTGGCCTCAGCTTTTGCCTTTTGGCATCATTTCTTTTCTCTTTCTTTTTATCTAGAGGATAGAGGATATGTTTAATGTGAAAACATATCAGACCAATTAAGATGAAAAAATATTTGTATTTTGAGTGCATTTTATATCGAAATACTGAGTTAATGTGTTCAGGTATAGGTTAATTGTGTCGCTGATTGCATTTTATCTTAGAAAACATGAAGGTTGCTCGTGAGAAAGATGATGAGGTGGTGAGGGTGAGGTTTAAGATTTGACCCTTTAAAAACGTTAAGGAAAGTCACTTACATGAGTTTAAGCATTGCTTTCACCATGCTTGATCTGCTCTGCAAGTTGGAGAAATGATGAAATTAGCTGGATGCATTTTGGCTTTTCTTTTTTAATAAGTAGGTTACAACCAGTTGGGCTGCCGTTTTACTTTTATCTAAGTTTTTATTTTACACTTGGAAATCGTTATTTTGCTGGGTTGAAACTGATTTCCTAACATCCAAGTTTATACTCGTGTCAGAATAATCTGTCTATTGATCTATTCCAGAGTCGATGTGTGCGAATTGAGGAGCTTTGTCTGTCTATCTTCAAGTAAATCTTGAACATTACACTGGCTATGCTGGTCCATCTGCAATAAGGATATGGGATGTTGTCTACTTTAAGAACTGCCCCATATGTGAGTTGTTCATCTTTGTTGGTCTATGCCAAATAAGAGTTAACATTAATTTTGTTGGCTGTAATGGAGAATTTTATTGTCCTTTCTTTAACTATTACTATTGTTGTTAATAGTCAATATATATATATACGCGTGTGTTGGAGTACTATATTGGCATCTCCCATAGCCTTATAAAAGTACGATTTGGGCTCTAATTATTTAACTTTTCCTTTCTCATTATATTGGCATCATCATGATCTATTTTCCACATCTAATGATGGTAGATAGCATTGTTAAATATTTAGGTTAACGCATAAGTTGGTGTGTGGTTAGTATTGTCCACATTGAATTTATGAGTAGATTCCAAAATTCCTCTTGTTATTGTTCTTTCCAACCATTGGGTGCTCCACAAGCTTTACTATCAGTAGAATGAAAAGGTAAAAAATAATGTTAGCATTGATTTTCATCAATCAAAAAATTGGCAACACAGTTAGACAAATAAGTATTTCGGCTCTGTTTCAAGTGAATGATTTTGAGGAGGAAGTAATGAAAATACCCATGATTTGTGTTGTCAAAATAAACATTGCTTAGTTAGGCTTCACTCATGTTCTTGGCATGCAACTTCTATCAGTCTATGCAAAATCCACAATAGTTTTGGGAGAGGAAGTCAAGATAGATGAATTGTGCAGAGGTTTTGGAGCCCCTATGACAGGAGGCCGGCAAGCATGTTGCTTGTCTGATATAAAAGAGAGTTCTTTATGGGAGGTTGCAACTGGGATTTGTATAACTGATTTCTTGATCTGGTGGATTGAGTCTCTTGATTGGCTAAAGAGGGATGGCTTTACCTTTGAGAAATTCTTTAAAGGGTTTTCACTTCATCCTCAAAATCTTGTCTTCAGTTATATAATGCTTAATTTGATTATTTTGGTCATTGTGTGTGATTGCATTATTTTTTATTTAGGTTTTGCTTTCGCATAGTTGTGATATTACCACCTACCTACCCCATTCTATGTGTTATTTCTGAGATGCAATGTAGTTTTCTCATATCGATTCGTACAAGTCATCTTTTCTAATGACATAGATCTTTTGTGGCCTGCTAATCAAGTGGATAGATAGTTACAAATTTTGAATTTGTTAGTGGGTGGGCGTTAAGTTTGATATCTAGAGTGAGATCTTCGAGCATTTGACACTTTTCAACTTTTACGAATAAATCATATTTTTGGAGTTTTTTCTCTGCGTTGCATCTTTTCTCAGTCTCAAATTTAAGTTTTTGTTGATTAACTAGATGCTAGAATAAATCTTATTATGCACATCGTCAAGTTCGTATAATTTTTTTATGCCTGCCATTAATTTCAATTTCTATAGGTTAAAGAATATGGCATAAAAAATCCAGGAAAACCATGCATGAAGGCATTCATCATTTTTAAACAGAAGGAAGAGGAGGGGGAAAAAGGGAGAAGGAAAGAGAGAAGGGGGGGGGGGGGGGGGGGGGGGGGGGGGGGGGGGGGGGGGGGGGGGGGGGGGGGGGGGGGGGTGTTACTTGTGGGCATTCATGATAGTGTGTTTAGTTTTTGAATGTAAAGATTGGTGACAGATGTAATCAGGAGAGAGGCCTACAGTTTTTGTAGGGTTTTTTGGTAACTATATGTTTAGTTTTAAACATATAGTTATCAAACAATAAAAAATTTTTAATAGTAGAACTTATTACTTAAGTTATAAGCTACAAGTCCTAAAGCTATAAGCTATATTTCTCATCACAATCTCAAACATGTAATCAGGAGAGAGGCTTAACAGCAAGAAGTTATAATACCCAGAGTACCTGTTGCATGCAGTTGAATGGAGATGCTCCAGTTGTTTTGTGTGGCTGTGGTGATTAATGAATTACAGTTTTGTTGGCATTGATGCAGAGGACATGTGAGCAGAGTAATCAGGAGAGACGGTTCCAAGCTGTGGAGTATAAACAGAAAACTGTTTAAATAACAACTTATAGTAATACTAACGCCGACGAAATTTCTGTAAGAGAAAAAAGATGAGGTATTGTCAAAATATTTATTTTCTCCCTATAACTACGGACTCATTTGAGAACTTCCATGAAAAATTTGTCTACGGACTGTCAACCGACTGATGGTTAGTACTCCGCTCACTATGCAACTTATTAAAAAAAAATTAAAAATACATACATAGAAATATATAGTGAATCTAGAGTTTCAATTTTCTTTTTATATTTTCGAATGCCATTTTATATAATTAATGGTGGCACTAAGTCATATTTTTGGAACTGGGAATGAGTGATGAATTTCTAGTGGGGTCGTGCGAGGGGTTCATCTCAGGCTGGCTGGATTTGAGGGGTCACTACAATTATTATTTCTTGGACTCTTTAGAGATTTCGGTGTATAGCTAGGATGGAAAATATACACCATGACTGGAGGAGTATTATTCTGGTGGTGAAAGTAACGTTAATGGATATCACTAGTAGGTTGCGGCATTTCAGAAAAATGGAACCTCATGATTTACGAGTGATGCAGGATTTAAATTGCTCCATTGTACCAGTTCGTGCGAAAGTGCCGAGGATGATAAAGTGGATGGTGCCGGATGTGGGTTATGTTAAAGCTGAATGTGAAAGGTGGGTCTTGTGGTAATCCGGGGATGTCGGGTGGTAGAGGTGTTATTCAAGATTCACAGGGAAGAGTCTTGGTTGGATTTGCTCATTTTTATGGCCTAGCGACAAATACAATTGTGGAGTGTCGTGCTTTACTGGATGGTTTATGACTCTGTCTTTCGCTTGGGTTGAGGGATTTATTGGTGGAGTCTGATTCTACTGTAGTGGTTGGATGGATGGATGGCTTCAGGTATTTGTAAATATTGGTTTTTATGGGATTTCTGGGAGGAAGTAAAGATGCTTGTCCGTTTGCTTAAGGTTCAGGTTCGACATAATTTTAAAGAAGCTAATATAGTTGCGGATTTTTTGGCTAAAGAAGGGGCGAAAGGGAGGATTGCAGATTTTATGGGAGAAGATTATGTGCAAGGAAAACTTTGAGGTTTAGTTCGCTTGGATAAATTGGGGATTCCTTATATTCGTTATTGATGTAATTTTTTTCATGGTTGTTCATCCACCTTAGTGAGTGTATTTATAATAAGAGGTTTAAACCTCGCCTTTTTTGAAAAAAAAAAAAATTGGTGCCACAACAATGGAGCCAAATGATATTATTTTGATACTAATTGGGTTTTGTGTATCTGATAGATAATTAGTTTGATGATCAAGAAGTTGCTCAAAAAGTTAAAATCTCTGTACATGATCTAGGCCAGCCACTGTCACGTCTTACTAGACTAAGTCTCATCCTAGCTGCAGCTCTACTTTCATAAATATTCTGACCTGGGGTTGTTTAAAAATATAAAACAAACTAAAATGAGTCTATGACTCAGTAATAAACCCAGCATAACGTAAACATATTTAATATAAGGTTTTTCAAAAATATTTCATGCTGAGAACTTAAAATTATGAATGTTCATATGTATGCTACGACATGCATGATTTATCTTGACTTATCTAACTTATTTTATCATAATGTTAAATAAGTAACTTCCTCAAAAGTCATATTCAATGGCCAGAAGATCCAAAAATATTTTCATATAAAAATTTGGATTTGATAGATAATTACTTTGATGTTCAAGAAGTTATTCAAAAAGTTAGAGAATCGGTAACAAACCAGAAACAAAAGATAGCTGCAATGGGGAGGCATTGGCCGATCGTATTCGATAAGAAATAGAAGGAAACAAGTACTTGATTTTATTTGACAAACTTGGGATCAACAGTTATAGTTTCAATATTCTATGAAGTTTTTTTTTTTTTTTTTTTTTAATTCCTTCTAACAAAATGTCAACATTATTTTTTAATTCTTTTATTCTTTTACCATTTTATTATTTTAATTTATTTACCCATCTGCAATATCAAGAGATCACTAATTGCCAAAATATCATGGATTTCTTTTTTCGAAGTTGCTCATGAGAAGTTTCGGAAGAGGAAGCCAAGATAGATGAAATGTTCAAAGGTTTTGGAGCCCTATAACAATTAACAAGAGGCAAGCATGTTGATTGTCTGATATAGAAGAGAGTTCTTTATAGGAGGTTGGAAGTGGAATTTGTATAACTGAATTCTTCTAGTGGATTGTGTCTCTTGATTGGTTAAAGACGAATGGTTTTACCATTGATAAGTTCTCTAAAGGGTCACCAAAATCTAGTGTTCAATTATATACTACTTCGATTATTTTTATCATTGTGTGCAGTTGCATTATTATTTTATTATCGCATAGTTCCAAAACTCCCTAAAATATCATTTTTGAGATGCAATGTAGTTTTCTCTTATCGGTTCAAACGAATAATTTTTTCTAATGACAGTAAATCTTTTGCAACTTCCTAATCAAGAGAATAGACAGTTACAAATTTTGAATTGGTAGGGCATGTATTTCTATTAAGTAATACTACGTATAGTTATAGAGTGCGCAAGTATCGCATAATTGTTTTGAAAAAGAGTGAGGTCTACTATTAAAAATGAAGTAATTACTAGTGTGATTATGATTGTTCTCTTATATATATAGGGACAAATCTTGTATGTGTTCCTACAAGAAATAAAATAATTTTTTTTCTCAACGTCTCGAGGGGTTTGAAATACATAAGATCTCTATAATGGAAACTATAATGGAAATTGAAAATGGATGTATATAACTCCAATTCCTTAAAAAATAGTAACATATTTGGCATGAAAAATCGTAACATATTTGTATGCCCTCTAACCATTACAGCCCCTCGATTACCTTCTAAAAATGATATTTTAGGGAGTTTTGGAAAATCCCTATAACTCGAGAGTTTTTGAACCAAAGATGCTTGGTAAAGATAGAATTAAAAAATTGCCTAAAATGCTCAGGACTTTTTATGTACAAATATGCATACTTTTTTCAAAGATGGACGTATCCTAATTTTATTAATAATAGCTTTAACCGTGGTGAAAAAATCCAATATGTTGGAATTACAACATGTAATCTTTTTAAAATGAAAAACCAATCTGTCAAAAAACTAAAATGTAATAACCAGCGCTGGCTGGTTCTTAAACATTAGTACCACACGTGTTTGACTTTGGAAATCATGTTGATTCTCATTGCTATGTATAGTTGGCATAATTGTTTTATGCAATTGTTTTAACTTTGATCTATAGGTTAAAGAATAAAGCATAAGCTATCCAGGAAAATAATGAAGGCATTCATGATTTTTCTCTATAGTTAGCATTGATGCAGAGGACATGTGAGCAGAGTCATGATCAGGAGAGAGGCAAACACTAGCAGTGCTTGATCAGGATGCATGCTAGTGTTGGATGATGTATCATGAATGAGGATATTGAAAAAATGGGATAGCTTAAAAAAAAAAAGTATACTATTGATGGTTGGTTCAAGAGCCAGAAGAATATTAGTGACCACACGGCAATAAAACAGTGGCAAATCTTTCCGGTACCGCAGAACCATATTTTTCTTAAACGGTTTATATGAACACGAGTCATGGTCCTTATTTAAGTGAATGACGTTTAGGGATGGACAAGACCCGAGGAACTCAAGAATCGTGGCAATTGAGTTATGGTCTACTTCCCTCACATTTGAAGCAATGTTTTGCTTATTGATCTAGTTTATTTCCTTTGCCACCACAAGTGAGTATCATTAATAAAATTAGAAATACCGTCTCTCTTTTCAAAAAGACGTATTATACTTGAGATATGTATTTCCTCTACCAAAGATCTTGTGTGAATATAGAATGTATCACATTAGTCTATCTTGGTTTAGACACTAATTTGGTAAGACGTTGTCATTTTGATACATTTTTGTGTTGGTTATTTTTTGTTGAATTGATTGTTTTCATAATTTTTAGTATAGTTATAGAAATTGTGGTTTGTACATTCACAATATACTTTTCTTACTACATTTTAAAGCTTGGTTTTCAGGTTTTTATACACCAAACTTTCTTACCTAAGGATGGTTTTCTACTTGCAACGAGTAAGAGTTATTAATAAAATTGAGAGTACCATCCCTTTTGTAAAAATGATTTGTTATACTTGTGATATGTATGTCGTGTGTCTGTATAAGCTAATGTGTTAGAATTTAGTTTTGACAAACTTAGGCACAATTACTTAATTTCTATCTATCAAATATTTTTATTTTGATAAAATATTACAACCTCAACATTATTTTTTAATTTTTTTTAAAATTATTTTACCATTTTATCCTTTTAATTTATTTACCCCTCTTCAATACCATTCATTTGCTTATTTAATGTCAAAATCTTTCAATATACGCCATTTTCAATTATCCATCAATATTTCCATAACATGCTATGGTTGGATCGATAAAGCTATACCTGAAACCTTCAAGGTTTTCGTGGATAGCATTTCCACCTTTCTTTAGGTCGATACAAGTTATAACTCACAATTTTTTGAGTACTCTGGTTCCTGCAGGAGATTTGCAGACGGTTGGTACGTAGTTCAAGCATCAACGTGCTTGTCGCTTCGGAGGAGAAAATGAATAATAGCTTTGAGTGCTAAAAACAAGGCTTTGTCTTTAAGGTTGACCTCTTTATGCTTCCTTTCGAGGGTTACGGGTGGGAGCCCAATGACTCTAAATGTTGTAACCTATAATCGTTGCTGGCTTTCGATTTTGAGTTTTGCTATATACAAGTAAAGTCGCGTATTAATTTGCATACCAATACTGATTCCTTCGTACTTAAAATTTAAATTAGTACTGTTTTCAATAAAATTTACTTTTTGACCAATTACAATAAATTGATGCACATATTAGTATACAATTATGCTTGCAACTAGATTTTTCCTTCGACTATATAAATATGTTTTGGAAAAATTTAGTTGCGACCGTAACTGTGCACTAATATATGTATCAATTTAATGTGATTGATCAAAAAGTAGATTTTATTGAAAATAATATTAATTTAAATTTAAAATATAAATAAATCAATATTAATATATAGATTAGTATACGATTTTACTTGTAGATAACAAAATTCATATGTTTTTTGTAGGAGGGACGATCCATGAATCATGAATTTTGGGGTGAGAAAATTTTCACTAAAACTTATTCAGCGATTGTTAGCATTTAAGTCGTCACGCGACGGCCACTAAAACATTTGTAGTCGCCGCAAAATGTCACGATTTCAAAATTTATTTTTCCCCCATCCCGAAAGTTTGTGTTTTCTTCGTTCGGCGATGCTCTCTCCCCTGCCTGCTTTAACCCAACTAATTACTTCATCTCCTCGTAACGTTCGTTATTTTAGGGCTTTGATATTCCTTCCATTCTTTACGTCTCCTTGATCTTTCACATGATGATCCAACCATGCGACTGAAACCGTGAGGACGAATACATCTTGTTCCAACAATATTGACAGCTTGACGAATATATACCACAGTCGCTTCAAGGTTTAATTTTTTAATTTTATATTTATGAGATGCTGCATTGGGAATACCGTAGTTCTTCACAATACAAGAAAATATACTTTATCCAACGTTATTTAAATTGCTGTAAATAAAATCGCTGCAAATGATTATTAGTTATAGCGATTTTTACATAGCTCAAAATATTTTAAAACAAATCTGTAGTGACCACTTAAATTATTTGTTACAGCGATTTTTCTAATAATAGCGGCAATTAATAGCGCTACAAATAAAAATATTTTGTTACGGCGCTGAAATTATGTCGGGATTCAAGTGGGCGCCAAAATGCGAAACATCTCTTTATTTTCCCCCCCCCCCCCCCCACCAAAAAAAAAACATTTTTCCACCAACAGTACCTTTCCTTTCCCTGTATTCAGACAGTTCCCCTAACATCTTCTTCAGCAAAACCTTTTCTCCCTACCTCCACCTGCAAATCCCGACGGTCACCTACATTTTGGTGCGAACAGAACGTTCGGCTTGAAGGCATCACAAGGCACGTACCTCTCTTTCCCTTTTCAGAGTCCCATTTTCCCATCCCCTTCTCTCCCTAGTTCGTGTTTCTCCGCGGCTTTCTCACTTCAATTCCGAATAGTTCTCCCCCTTCGCTGAATATTAGGGTAACTTTTATTAGGGTAACTTAATAAAGGAAGCTTAGGCAACTTAGGAAATTAATTCAAAATGGAAATTAGACTACTGTAACGTTAACAACTAAGGTAACTTTTATTGGAATGGACATAAAATCTGCAAGAGTTTTTTTAGGAAAGAATAAAATCGGCAATCATCCTTGATTTGTGCTTGAATCTTCTGATGGTCCCTCCATTCCTAGTGTCACGTCTGCTGCATCAGTGTAATTCTGCTCAACTTGCATCTGGTTTGAAGGCTTGCATGTGCTATTGTCTGATGCATCCTTAATACGAGAAACATCAATGTGAGTCCTTAGAAATTTATATCTTTTTGTGTTAGTTAAATATCACATCTCAAAAGATTCGGCTATTTATCTTTGGTAGAAAACAATGATGTCTTTTTGTGTTAAGACTTATAATTAGTCTTGGGTAGTAGATGCTGAATAAGAAAACACTCCTGAGCTTACCAAACAAAATGTTCTGCTTTTCTCTGTTATGATAAGTTTGGATGAGATGTCTGATCTTGGCACTTGATAATTGAGATTCTGACATGCTACGGATGATACTTGTATATATATATATATATATATATATCTATATCTATGGTAGCCTTGTATGTGATGCTACGCTGCCTTTCTCTTGCTTTTCACTGATATCTATTTAGTGACCTTGTATGTATGTGATGCTACACTGCCTCTCTCTCTCTCTCTCTCTCTCTCTCTCTCTCTCTCTCTCTCTCTCTCTCTCTCTCTCTCTGTGTATTTCCATATTGCGTTTGGAAACAGGAGTCGGTCATGCACATCTTAAAGTACTAAAACAAGTATAAAATCTTGGTCGTTTAATTTTAGGCTCTGTTTTTATTATGGAGCTGATATAGTTTGCTATATGCATGGATAAAATATCTTTTCCCATCTTATTACTCATGTCTGTGGGATTCAGAAAATTCCTTGCTGCACCCTAGAGAGGTTTAGATATTCTAATATAATATTTTGCCCTAGTACTATACGTTTGATGTGATCTAAAACAATTTCTTTTGCCAAAGAAAAAAGAAAATGACGTCACTTTGATCGGATTGTGCAGTTGTGTCAAGAAGTGCTGCTGCAAGATAGGTAGAGGAAAGATTGAGATCAAGAGGGTCGAGAACACTACCAATCGTCAAGTCACCTTCTGCAAGCAGGGAAATGAACTCTTGAAGAAAGCTTATGAATTATCAGTCTTATGTGATGCAGAAGTAG
The DNA here is from genome assembly GCA_011037825.1 of Carya cathayensis. Classification (NCBI taxonomy): domain Eukaryota; kingdom Viridiplantae; phylum Streptophyta; class Magnoliopsida; order Fagales; family Juglandaceae; genus Carya; species Carya cathayensis. Next base: position 1,020,010 of record QGSO01000485.1, on the reverse strand, counting down.
CATTCATCGTCTTTTCTAGTCGTGGACACCTCTAGGAGTACTCAAACAAGTAAAATTAATTTCCTCTTTATTTTTCATTTTTGATTGCTCAACATATTAATGATGATCTGCTCGTCAAATTGATTATCTGCAATCTATATATAAGATATCTTGTTCAGCTTCTTTACTTAGCTAAGACATTAGTGGTGTGCAATCTATCATTGTTACTTGAGAAGATTACGGTGGATCTATATTTCTTGTTAGGTTTATTCATATTGTCCATATATATATAAAGATTTTAATAGCGCTAGATTTAGTTATTTCAATGATTATTATATATCCTATAAAGGGAAGACAACAAACCCTTGGTACTGAATGTGGTCGTTATTTCAAGTATTATATTTTTTATGTATTCTACTTTAGTGCAATTTTGTTTTTTATATTTTGTGAAAAATCTTTTCCAGCCAGTGAACTTTGTCGGAAAAATTTTATCGCCAGAAAATTGTTTTTGAAAATAGTCTTTCCGGTGATTTACTGCCGCTGGAAATAACTCCATTGGACCTGTTAGATTATTTCCGGCGAGTCATTAACACCGATAAAAGTATTTCTCGTAACAAAAATTGCCAGAAAAGATCGCTGGCGAGATTTAACCGTGGTTTAAACCATATTTAGTGGTGCTTTTTTAAAACCATTTGCGGCGGTAAAAAAACTTTTTTGGCTAGCTCACAGAGATTAGCCGGAAAATTCTTTTTTGCACTAGACAATTGCGGCAATAGTCCAATGAGCAAATTTTTGTGAAATACATAATTTGGGAAATCTTTCCTTCTACTTTAATCACTTACGGTCTTGTGGATTTTGAGAAGTAATTTTTGTGAAATACATAATGATTGTTAAAAAAATACTGTTTGGTTCAATGATAATTACAATTTGATTTTTTTGTATTTTTTTTCTTTAGATTTTTTCATTCTTTCCATTTCTTTCTTTTTTGAGCTCCTTAACAATTGATTGTATTATTAATAATATAACAAAATTGTTCTCTTAAAAAGTTCAAAATGAACGTACATTGAGGATAGGACAAGAAGAGAGAAGAAAGATATCCAAGATTAATATTTCTTATTCTAATCATAATGCTCATGTCCTCAAACAGAAGTGTAGAAAATTACACGTTCTAATCATATATACATTGTAATCACAAGGAGATATCCATATGCAGCAAATGGTAGTGGGCTTAGCGAATGGATGTTTATATTTAAAGATTTCCACACAAAACAACATAAAAACTATGAATTGAGAAGATCAGCAAAATTTGCAGATGTCAAGAAATATCTTTCAATAAATTTGCTCAGTCTAGGATTGGAATTATAAAATATCTCCGTCAAGTTTTAACGGCTCCTCCATCAACTTCATGATTATATCTTGGACTACACCCCTAAAAGTGACAATTCTTCTTCAAATGACGCCTTTCGACTACAATTCCAAGGAGATTAGCTGATATCTTGATGAGTTTTTAGAATTTTGTTTCTTCCATGTCTTCAGAAAAACATACCAAGTTAGCTGATGGCCTTAAAAGTCTTCTGATAAAATTTTCAAAATTCAAGTACCGATGACTTTGATGTGGCCAAAACCTGCATAGGCAACTGTCGAGATGTGTCTCCATATGAAGAAAACCAGAATATTTCGTCGCCCAATATTAGTCGAAAGCCCATTACCTTGGTGGGTGTTTGTATGTCGAGCAACAAAAGATCAAGTCCAGCCACATGAACTACTACCATAACAAAATTAAGGAGTTCAAAGTGCGCAATTGGCCGCATCATCCATCATGTAGCTATGATCCACTTCATATATACATGTGCTCCAACATGCAAACCAAATCATCCCTGTAAGTTTAGACATATGAGATAGTCTTGAGAAAAATCAAATTGCCATCGCTTTCCATGCTAAGAAACATGCAGGCCCTGTTGAAATTGTTGTCTTGAAATTACACAGCCTCAATATTGTGGCCCCCGAATTCCAGTCCTAGATCTCCTCCGCAATCCCCTCCTATATTTCTTCCCTTTGCTCTTCTGGATGTGAAGAATCATGCATATGGTGATATTTCTTATTTGAATAGAGACGAATAAAACAATAAAGAAAGTGAGTTAATCATAACTAAGTAATTTACTTGTAGAAGTCGCACTGCATTAGATTTTTTAACACTCTCAATCCTTCTCCCCTGTTTCTTCTTTACTCGGAAGTCGTTTCTGCAAATAGAATTTTATAAGTTGAAGGTGAAGAAGGTGGATGCTGGGATAAAGATAAAATTGGTAGAAAAATACCTAGATCAAAGTGCCGCACTGGGATGTGAGCAATCTTGGGCCAATCCTCCCCTCTCTCTTGTTCGCATCTTCGTAATAAGATGGGGCAATAAAAAATTGCCAACATTTTCAAAGAGGTTAGCCTACTCATTGCTTCAGGCAGTGATGTTAAACCAGAGCATTTATAAATTGTGAACTCCTCAAGTGATGCCCAATTGCAGATCCACTCTGGTATAACCACCAAGCTCGAACAATCTGAGATTTGGAGCTTTCGTAGAGTTGTAACATGTTGAAGCCCCAATGGGAGAGACACCAATTTCGGCATTCCTGTAAACTCCAAAGAGATGAGGCTTTTAAGCCCTTTCCATTGCATCCTCTGCTCATCGTTGCCTAGATCAAGCACAGGACAATTGGAAACCACCAGATTGGTAAGTGCAGTGAGATATTGTACACCTTGAGAGAGAGACTTTAATCTTTGGCAGTCAGCTATCGTCAATTGCTGGAGAGAGATGAGGTTTTGCACTGGCAGTGTTTCTAGATCCTCAATTTGATATAAGTATATACGCTTCAATTTGGAGAGAGGAGGAGATGAAAAGGCAATGGGTGTAGAGGAAGCGGAGGAGGAGGAGAAGGAGGCATTCGTTATTGTTTGTTGCACTGGCTTCCAGCTGGCACGGATTAGGGATAACTCATTGTCCAGATGTGGAAACATTGGGAATGAAGTCAACATAGGGCAATCCAATATTATTAAATTTGAAAGACGAGGAGGAAAAGAAGGGAGTAGTAGTAAAGCATGCCCTGTCCACGTGATTGATGGTGTTTCAAAGGAATTTTCATGATCAGTAGTATTGACATCCACATTATAAGAATCACTCCTCCTCCACCAACCGAAGGTAATACTCTCAAGAGATGGAAAGAATGCTGATGATGAAGAAGAAGAAGATAACTCATTGTTGTCACTACAATCTGATACGTACTCTATTTCTTTAAGTCCCATCAGAGAAAGACTCTTAAGAGAGGGTAGTCGACTCAATGGTGGCAAATATTTCAATTTCCAACAATCACTTAATTTCAAATCAACAAGATTTGTGAGTGACAAAAGCCACATCGGAACCCTCACACCTCCATACACATTTATCTCCAGCTTTTTTAGATTTGGGTGAGGTTCCAAGCCTTCCAATGCCATTTCATCACATGCGTAAATATTTTCTGTACTACACCATAAATACAAAACCTGAAGATGTTCTTTCGCCTTTAGGTTACCCTTATAATCCAATGCGAAGTCATCCCCATCATGTCTCAAATCCCAAATCTCTAATTCTCCTCTTAAGCTATTTAGTCTATTTAGCTCGCTTAATCGGCCAATATCCTCTGGGCCCGAATCAGAGCGAACAACAAACTTAGATGATGTCTGGAGATTTTTCAATTGCCCCAATCCACGTGGCATATAAGTCAAACTATAACATCTATCATTGTAAAGATGCCTGAGATTGACTAATTTCGTAATTCCTCTAGGCAATTCTTTAAGTCTTGTGCAACCAGAGAGTCTTAGTGTATACAAATTTTGCAACCTACTTATGGAATCGGGCAGCTTCTCAATTTTACCATTCCCTGAAAGATCAAGATCTCTTAAATGCTTCAACTTACACATGGAACTCGGTACTAAATCAAGCTGTCTTCCATGTAAACCCAGCACTCGCAAGAACTTCAAACTTGAAAAGATTGCTTCACATGAAGTACTTGAGTACTCATGCAAATTATTGAATTCACCAAGGCAAAGAAGTGTTCGTATCTTACTGGCTCTAGACGAGGAAGTTGGAATTACCAAGGAAAAATCTATATTGCTGACGACTGACACGTGCCGAGTTTTCTGATCACCAATGATTTTTTCCTCAGATTCTAATCTGGTGATCAACGATCCTGCCTCTGACATTGCAAGATCATGCATGAGGTCGTGCATTTTAATCGTAAACACGTTTCCCCAATCATCCATTTCAGCTTCTTGAAAGAACGATCTCCAAAGTAAATCCATGAAATAATCATGACCAACATCTTCAAGACATTCATTTTGATTGGATGGCTTGATAAACCCCTGTGCTATCCAGAGATTTGTCAATTTTGATTTTTCCATCACGTAATCCTTTGGAAATATACTACAATAAGCAAAACATTGTTTCAAATGTGATGGAAGTTGATCATAACTCAGCTTAAGAGTTGGTAAGATGTCATTTACTTTTATTTTTGGCAGTTTATTGTTTTTAAAAGAAAACCACCCTGCTTCATTTTCCAAGGACAGTAACCTTCCAATTGTTTTGATGACAAGAGGGACACCTAAACACTTTTCTACAATCTCCTTTCCAACTTCCACTTTTCTAGAATTAACAGGCACTTGTCCATTCTCAAATGCCACTTGCTTGAATAAACACCATGACTCCCGTTCGTCTAAACACTGTAAGGAATATTCTGCAATTGTTTGGGTAATTTGTGCAACTTTTTTACTCCGTGTAGTTATTAATATTCTACTCCCACTTGCACCAACCTCCAACAGTACTTTCAAATCATCCCATTTTTTAACATCCTCATTCCAAACATCATCCAACACAAGTAAGTTCTTTCCACCAATTTTTTCTCGAAGATTATGCACCAATGTTTCCATTCCCGCAATCTCTGGCTTCGTTTTTGTTACCGATTCTAAGATTTTTCCAACAACTTTTTCGACTTCAAAACTCTCAGAGACACAAGCCCACATTTTTAGTTGAAAATGTTTATCTATTTCCTCATCATTAAAGATGAATTGAGCTAGTGTGGTCTTTCCTAAGCCTCCTATGCCAGTAATCGGAAGGATTCCGACGTTCTCGGAATCAGAAAGAAGTCTTTTTATGATCTCCTTCTTGTCATCTTCTCTACCAATAACTTTTGCCGCCGGTACATAGGAATGAGTATCATCCCTCTTCCTAGCCGTGACTACTATCTCCACAGGGCGTTCCTCCAAGTGGAATGTCCTATCATTTGCGATGGCATCTAACTTCTGTCTAATCGCCTTAATCTTATGACGCATTTTCAGATTATAGACAGGCTGGTTTGATTTGGAGAAGAAGATTCGTACCTTTTTTGCCATCTTATCCTGAGTCATCATCTCTCGCAACAGAGAGTCAGTAGAGAAACCATCCAGCAAGTCTTCTGCATCATAAACGACATACTTAAGCTTTTCAAGCCAATCTTTAACTTCACGGTTCACTGCCCATTGCTCCTCAGCATCAAGAAGCACGGCTTGGATTGTCGAAACGGTGTTCTTGAGCTTGTCAAGCTCATCTGTGACACCCCAAAGCAGTCCGATCTCTTTGAGAGCCTGGGATCCCAAGCTCTCAATTATTTTTGCAGCAACGTTGAAGAGAATGGCTTCTGCCATTTGTCGGTGGTTGGTTAAGGAATGGTAAAAAGGGCTCTGGAGGAATCACTACGGGGATAGACGGAAGATGTGTTTGCTTTGAATACGTACAGATCAGGACAAGGCGGGACCAACATTTTATAAGGCCTTGCTTGGCATGGACCTGCAAGGAAAGTGACTACCGGAGAGAGTGAGAGATATTAAATAGGAGAAATTAATCGTACAAGTTTATTGTTTCATCTGCTAAACTACTGCTGAAGGAAGCGTTAAAGAAATTAGTTTAATACAAAGTTTGATAGAGAGGGTGTTGGCAGAGACTAATTCAACCAGCAATTTCTTTGAAGTATCCTCTTGATGCTCTGCATGTTGTAAGCTTTCTTCACGCGTTAAAGAAATTAATGATGGAGAGGGGGTTGACTGAGACCAATTCAACCAGCAATTTCTTTGAAGTGTAGCTAACCGTTGAAACTATCACTTGCCATTTACTTTTCAACCTACCTAACCACTAGACAATTGCACCCATACGTCTTTGCAGAATACTAATTAGACTGATGTGCGACTTTAATCTACTTTAGTTTTTCATCAAACAAATCGATGGATATACTCCTTCAAATTTTCATAAGCATTCAAACTTTTTCTCTTTTATTTATGTTTTGATGGTCATATCACTTATGCAAAGCTATCCATTTTCTAACTCAGTAACCAATCAAACTATACTAATATGTAAATATGAGCAGTTGTAAAATCAAGAGTGTGCAACAGGATCCATATCTGGATATCCAACTATAACAAGATCGGGATCAGGATTCTAAAACCCAGGCAGTTATCCACTCGGATTAATCCATAAATAATCTAGGCGGACAACCGGATTTGTTTTTCCTTTTTTAGTTATAAATCCAGATATCTGGATTGTAACCAGATTTAATCTGAATTTATTAATACTTTTTTAAAAAGAAAAACTGTTTAAACTTTAAAAATTATTTTTATAGCATTTTTTAAAAAAATTTTAAAAAAATTATGATATCTTGTTTAAATTACCCATATTTTTTAAAAAATAATTTTAATACTTTTTAAAAGTTTTTTTTTTTTTTAAAATAGAATAAATAACAGTACAAAATAAATAATATTGTTGTTACATCACAATGTAAACTAAATTATTGTTGATCATCAATTTTACCCACTTCTTTCTTCTGGAAGTCGTTAACGCCATGGCGTAGAGGTAATGTTTATTGTTGGTACTCTTATACTAAGAAAAGCTAAATTTGGTGGTTTTCTTGAATTCAACTTGGTTTCACTTTTTTTTTCTTTTTTGGGCGAATGAAAGATATGTTCCTTCAGGATTTGTTACTTTTTCTCTTCTGGGTATTACTCTACACATTTGATTTTCATTGTCTGGATTGGATTAACCGGATCGGAAGCAGAAGTTTTGTTCCTCTCATTTTGGAAGTATGGATTTTAAAAATTAAAAAAAAAAATAAAATAATCTGCTTAGGGATACCAGGGTCGCAAAATTGAATCTATAACTGGATCTAGATCCGTAAACGTAATTAAATCCGTAATAATTAGAATCACAAATTTTTTGAATCTTAGATGATTTGAAATCTTTCTTCTCCCATTTTCATTTCTTCCTTCCTATCTTGCATGCTTTTACATCATGTGATCGAATAACGCTAGCTATTAATTACACCAACCAATTTCATAGAATCATTTCATTAAAAATACTACTTTTATTGGAACTTTAGATTTTATATAAGCAGAAATATTCTATCCAAACAATTGCTAAAAGAGTTGTAACTAGAAATGTTGTTAATATATCATGATTAATACCCTTTATTATCTCCGAAGAGCATGCCTTGGGGAGTTGGATTTTCTTTTTCCTATTTCAGTAATTAGAAATTTTGAAGATGCATGCTTTCCTTATTGCTCCCATTCTGGGATTCATACATAAATACAGCATGCAATTTCTTTGAAGTATCCTCCACCATATATGGATGCCTATATGTAATTGTAAGCTTTCTAAATTGTTTTTATATTAATGTTCACTTTCTTAATTTATTATTAATATTTGACATATCATGATCATATAGGTTCATGTACTGTAACCTATCACGCGTTTTATGCGATTGAATAAATTAAGCAATCCAGTAAATAAATTAGTTTAAACCTAATGTTTTGTTTTATTTGTTAATCTGAGCAGCTGAAACTTTGACTAGTCGACATGCAATATAATATGGTCCATTAATGTACGTACCTAACCGCTAGACAATTTAAGTGCGACTGTCAAATATATATATATATATATTTGCAGTCGTGGTTATGCAAGCGTGGCACAGTCTTTTTGAAAAAAATGAATTAATATGGGATTCACATGAAAAAAAACTAACTTTTTAATCGTGAACCCTACTCTTTTTCAAAGCGATTGCGCGGCATTTGCACACTCCACGACTGCATATAGCATTACTCATAATTATTAATTATTAGTCTTAGATATGCTAGATATCTAATTAATTAATTATTAGGTATGTTTGGCTAGATATGCTAGCTAGAGAGGTTGATGATATTGTAATGTGGTGGGATTCATGTCCTTCTTTTGTAAGCTAAGCTATTTGGCTTGATAAAATTTCTCTGTGTCAGGACTCCTTTTGATATGAATGATAGTATGTATGTCATAAAAAAAAAAAAAAAAAAAAAAATTCGTTTTCTGCTTTGTAATTTGGCATCCTTGAGATTCCTAATAATCTGAATATTGTTGCCCATGTGCGACTATATATAATTTAAGGGACGTTTGGACAGAGTTGAGATATCAAATTTTTAAAATTATCAAAATTCTTCATAATTTTGTTATCAATTTTAAATATTCAAAATTTCCATCAAATCATTATAATTTAAATACAAAAACTAATACAATTTTTACCAACTTTAAAGCAAACACAAGAATCAATACAAAGTTTTCAAATTTTAAAATAAAATAATATTAAAAAATAATATTCAAATAATTTTTTAATTTTAGAATTTTTTATTTAATTTTTTTCTATCTTTTCTCAAAATCCAATAAAACATCTAACGTCAAAGTACTATTTTATTACTATTCATAAAATTTTGGGATATTCCAAGTATATAAATCAACCCTTAAGTCTACTGTTTCATCTACCAAATAGATGGATACGCTCCTTCAATTTGCATAAAAATTCAAACTTTTTCTTATTCTTTATTTTTTGATGGTCTTATCACTTATATTGCAAAGCCATTCATCTTCTAACTTCATCGAAAGTTAAATAATCATCCACATGGAGGGCTTTTTTTATTTATTTATTTATTTTTATTTTTTAAATGGTGATGCTACATTGCCTCCCAAATTGCCCCTATTGTATTTAGGTTTTCTTTCTTTTTTGTAAATATTAAAATATATATATATATATATTTAAAAAAAAAAGAGGCATACATAAATTCACTAGTGGTAATTTTTTTAACATTTTAAAAAAAAAGTAGAATAAAAATCTAAAACGCACCAGGGGCAACTTGGAAGGCAACTTAGCATTTTCTTTCTTTAAAACATGATAGTGGATGAATGGAGTAGATCAGACGAAAGTTATATTGGTCTTAATCAACAGTGGATGAATGGAGTACTAGAAGATATAGAAATCTCCTTACTACTAGAATATAGGGTTTTTGCGACTAATTCATTTCAATCCCTACGGAAATTGTGAATATTTTGAGACAATATATTTATTTTTTGTGACTATTACTTTCGATGCAATAAGATTATAGGGTTTTTGCAACCAGATCATTTCGCGCGGTCCATATAAATATTGATGATAATACATGATTTTTTTGCGTCCAACTTAAAGTCGTCCGCAACTTTCCATAGCAAAAGTAAGATCCAGGAAAACGAACAGTTTGACTTATACTTTTGTGGCCACATTTAGTCCTTTTGCGTCATTGTTTACTCCCCGCAAAGAGTGAGCAGCTTTGGCAGTGAAACACTCATTTTTCCCTTCGTTGTCCAGAGAAACACCATCATTGGAAGTTCATCCCCAAAATATTTTCGTAGCGCCTAATTTGCTGAACCAAACGAGCGTCTATCCTTCCCGACCAATTATGTGAATAAGATATATAGTAATTATACCAACCAATTTCATAGCATCATTTCATTAAAAATACTATTAATATTTGACATATGATCATAGCTAGGTTCATGTGAAACCAGCTAACCCGCGTGTTATGCGATTGAATAAATTAAGAAATCCAATAAATAAATTAGTTTAAACCTATTGTTTTGTTTTATTTGTTAATTTTCAAGATGCCATCTACCATTATTAGATGCAATATGCAGGTCCAACGTACGTACCTAACCACTTGACAATTTCAGTGCGACGATTATTATTTAATACTGAAGTCTGAAGGTGTACCATCTCCATCGATCCATGCAAAGCATTTTATATACTAATTAGCCTGAGATTCGTTTCCGGTATATATTGTAATTTGGCATCGCTGAGGTTCCTAATTTTGTTATTGTTTGCCCAGGTGCGACAATAATTTAGGAGACGTTTGGACATAGAGTACTTGGGATATGAAGCTTTTAAAATTTTTCATTATTGGTGAAAATACACAATATATAATAAAAATTATAATGATCATTAAGACAAAATCAATCAAGATTGAGGCACAAGAATCTCACTTTCTTTAAAGAGATTTAAGTCCTTTGCAATGTACAACATCTCAAATTAACAAGTGCAGCAGAATTTTTCTTGACTTGACTCCTCCAGGATATAACAGCCTAACTGATCGTTGTATATCTCAAAACCATTATGCACAAGTATTTGAGCCTAAAATTCCACTCAAAGAATACCTTTTCTATTATCTGGAAAATCTCTAAAAAATATACACCCAAATTTCCTTTCTCTTTTTTCCAAAAGGAACAACACACTCCTTTTGTCCAAAAAAGAAATAACATCACCCTGGTAGCAATCATCACTAAAAAAAAACGTAGTAGATAAATATTATTTACTAAAAATACTAATACTCATAATTTCATTTTTTGACATTTTTTAAATATAAAATATTTTTCAATTTCAAATCTTCAAATTTTTTATTAAATCATTATTGAAATACAAAAAGTAATACAACTTTTACAAACTTTAAAATAAAACATAAAAATCAAAAAAAAAAATTTCAAACTTAAAACAAAAATAATATTAAAAAGTTATATTCAAAGAATTTTTTAACTTTATAATATTTTTATTCAATTTTTTCTTTTACATTTCTCAAAACCCAACTCAAACTATTTCATTAATACTATTATCAAAATTTTGAGATATTCCAAGTATAAAGAGCCCTTAGGGGATGTTTAGAAATAATTTTCATCTTATCTTGCCTCTTTCTCAATAATCACTCAAACACAAGCACTCTTTCAAACTAATCATCATTACAACTTTTCCAGATTTCTAAAAAAAAACTTATTTTTTTTAATTTCGAAACAAAAATAATATTAAAAAAATATATTCTAATCATATTTTAATTTTATAATATTTTTATTCAACTTTTTCTCTTTTCTTTCCCAAAACTCAATAAATGCTTAACTCAAATTATATCACTACTATTCACAAACCATCTTACTAAGATTGTTCATTCAGGTTTTGGCCCAGGAACCTAGGTTTCAAAACAGGATTGGAACCCGGATCAGGTTAGCCCGGGTCTGACCCGGGCTGGAACTCGGATGGAAACCAGTTTTTAAAAACTTGAAACCGGCCCGGTTTCTGGGTTGAACCAGATTTTTTGGTTTTTTTTTTTAATCAAAGACTACATGTTATGAATATTTTTTCATGAAAAAAATGTTTATGCAGCATTCAAACTGTAAAGACATTATTTTTTAAAATAAAATTGTTTATAAAATAATATTACACTGTTTACATGGAAAGCACATGTAACTTTACAAAGCATATCATTCCCATAATCAAAAGCTCAATCCGGATCTTCTCAAGGGACGTGCAAAGCCCAACAGGATATACTGATCAACCTTGAGTTCAATGGTAAAATCTGCAGGAATGACTTTATGCAACTCTTCAGGTGGCGCACACTTTGGTATCCTGAGGAGAAGTAGCTTTGCCATTTCAGGCACCTATAGATAATTTAAATGTCGTGAGCAATTATCACATTGGTAGGAAATTGAAATGACCAGAAATTTCATGTCTAAACTTACATCCTCTTGAACCAGTGGAATGGCCTTATCAACACCATGGGCAAGAACAAGTTTCATTGCGTTACATGCATTATTGTCAGGATCACATCCCACCAAATTAGCCATTCCCTGATATTAGCATTTTTATTGTAATTGTAATTATTTCATTCTTTTTTTAATTGTTACCATAGAAGGACAATGCATGTATCTATATATTTTATATGTTCCTACACTGTAAATATACTTATCAGAAAATTGAACTCAATTCTTAACATGGTATCAGCCAAACAATGTTTCTAGGCCTCCAAACCCAACGCCTTTCATGGCCGAACCCTCCAACCCCCCTCCTTCTTCTCATTCTCCTTATCTATTTCACCCCTCTAATTCTCCTAGTCTTATTCTCATCTCTGGCCAAATTATTGGAGACAATTACCCCAAATGGCAAAAAGCCATGACTCGTGCACTCAACGCCAAAAACAAACTCAGTTTTGTTGATGGTACCCTTCCTCCATCAGCCACAGATTCACCCAATTATTCTCAATGCAATCAAACCAATGACATGGTTTTTACCTAGCTTCTTAACTCTATCAGTCCCTCCATTGCCAACTCTCTTGAATTCCATACCAATCCCTGTGTAGTGTGGCTCGACCTTCAATCTCGGTTCTATCATGGGAACAACGCACTTGTCTATCACCTTAAATGAGAATTAGCATCCCTGCATCAAAACACCACCACCATTCATGACTACTACAACTAGATTAAACAACTATGGGATGAACTTACTCATCTCCAAAAATGCAGTGATCTCAAAGAATTTCAACAACAAGCGGAGGATGAACAAGTTTACCAGTTTCTCCTTGGCCTCAATGATTCATTCTCCCAACTGAGAAATTTTGGCCACGAAACCCCTTCCTCCCATCACCAAAATTTTCTCTATTCTATTTCAGGAGGAACAGCAGCGGCTCCTTCACCTTCGGAATAATCCAACCGAAATCACCAGCTTTGCTACCCACTCCAGTGGCTTCTCAAAACCACCCTTCGATGCTTGGAATGTGGACGGAACGGCCACACGAGTGACCGGTGCTGGTGCATCATCAGCTATCCTCCAGGTCGAGCAACCAGCCCAAAGACCCATCTCTCTCTTCTTGGCAAACCCCCGTCGGGTCCCTCACCGATGGCTCACCACACCTCCTCCTCCACCACGAACTCACCGGTACCTGGTCTCACCCTTGAACTTTATCAAAAACTCTTGGATTTGCTCAGCCCACCGAATCCCTCCAACAACTTTGTGGGTAACGTTTTTTCCCCTTTCTCTTCTACTCCTAGCTGAACATGGATTATTGATAGTGGAGCTAGCCACCACATGTGCCATGATCGGACCACCTTCTCTGATTTTTCCTCACTCTCCCATGCCCCGAATGTATGCTTACCCACTGGCACTTTGCTTCCCATTGAAGGGATCGACACAATCCATTTGGCCGACTCCCTCACTTTATCTAATTTCTATTTTGTCCATTCCTTTCATTTTAATTTACTTTCTATACCCCAACTCACCTCTACTAATACTTGTCTTGTTCTTTTTTCCTCCACTCAATGTTTTTTTCAGGACCCACAATCGACGAAGCTGATTGAAGTGGGTGAGTTTTGCAATGGACTTTACGTGTATCGGTCTCCACCCATCACAGCTTTTTCTACTCAGACTCTCGCTAATAAGATCCTATGGCACCAACGCCTAGGTCACCCTTCTCGTTTAAATATTCCCACTCTTTTCAATAATAATCCTTGTATTATTTCTGATTGAGATGTTTGCGCTCGTTCAAACATACTCAACTTCCTTTTCCATTAAATGCTAATAAAAGTACTTTTGCTTTCAATCACATTTTTTGTGATATATGGGGTGGTTACCATACTTCTTCACTTTGTGGTGCTTATTATTAATTCCTTACTATTGTTGATGATTTTTCTCGTTCCACTTGATCTACCTCATGCACCATAAATATGAAGCTTACACTCATCTTCTCCATTTTTTTGCACTTATCCATAATCAGTTCAATACCATGATTAAAATTATACGAACTGATAATGGACAAGAATTTCTCTCTAAATTTCAAAATTATCTCCATGACCACGGGATCATTCATGAACGTACCTGTGTTGAAACTCCACAACAAAATAGTGTTGCGGAGTGAAAAAACAGACACCTCCTGAATGTCGCTTGTAGTCTCCAATTTCAAGCACATTTACCCTTAAAATTTTGGGGTGAATGTGTTCTCACTGCTGCTTATCTTATTAATCGCACCCCGAGTCGCATTCTTCAAAATAAATCCCCTTTTGAACTACTCTTCAATACCTCACCCAATTACGCTCACTTACGCGTATTTGGTTGTCTTTGTTACGCTCAAACCCTTCATGCTTCCCGTGACAAATTCTCACTTCGGGCCTCAAAATGCGTCTTTTTTGGATATCCCGATCATCATAAAGCTTACAAGCTTTATAACCTGGATACCCACGCTATTTTTTATTCTCGTGATGTTACTTTCCATGAACACATATTTCCATTCCAAACCACGTCCACCCCTCAGATACATCACTACCTATTATTCCTCTTCCCGTTCCCGAGCCCATCTTACCACCAGCATCTCCTCCTTCTTCTCCCTCTATCCCCGAACCCCACCACCTCCCCAATCTTCCCTCTCCCTTCGTCCTAGACGTGCCATTACTCGACCTGCTTATCTATAGGATTATGTATGTCCGACCATACATACGAAGTCCACTGCATCCTCATCCGCTGCATCAGTTTCAAATACTGCTCATCCTTTATCTGCTTTTCTATTCTATTCTCCTTTTTCTCCTTCTCATCTTACCTTTTTAACTGCTCTCACCACATCTGTTGATCCTTCCTATTACTCCACTGCCATTCGCCACCCTCATTGGCGTGGGGCCATGTCTACTGAGCTCCGAGCCTTAGAGGACAATGCCACATGGACCCTCGAAGCTCTTTCTCCTGGTAAGAAACCCATTGGATGCAAATGGGTTTTCAAAACTAAACTCAAGGCCGATGGTTCTGTTGAGAGGTACAAAGCTTGGTTAGTTGCCAAAGGTTACACTCAAGTTGAAGGTCTTGATTATCATGAAACATTTATTCTGGTTGCTAAAATAACTACAGTTCGCTGCTTACTGGCCGTCGTTGCCACCAAAAATTGGGTCATTCACCAACTTGATGTCAACAATACTTTTTTACACGATGATCTTGATGAAGAGGTCTATATGACACCCCCACCTGGTTATTGCCCTAAGGGGGAGACTCGTGTGTGTCGGCTATGGAAATCTCTATACAGTCTAAAACAAGTCTCCCGCAACTGGTTTTTTAAACTAACCATTGTGCTTCTTGATGCAGGTTTTCATCAGTCTTAGGCAGACCACTCTTTATTTACTCTTATCTCTCCCACTAGCATCACCATGGTTCTCGTTTATGTTGATGACATCTTAGTTGTTGGCAATGATATTTCTCAGATTGATGTTTTCAAACGCATTCTATCTACACATTTCAAAACAAAGGATCTTGGTTCTCTCAAATACTTCCTTGGTCTTGAAGTTGCTCATTCTCAGACCGGCATTTTTCTCAACCAACACAAGTATACTCTTGATATCCTGACTGATAGCGGCCAACTTGGTGCTCGGACTGCACTCTTTCCCATGGAACAAAACTTGAAGCTCATCGACCATGATGGCTCTTTTCTCACCAACCCTGGCACCTATCTCCGACTGGTTGGCCGCCCTCATCTATCTAACTATAACCCGTCCTGATATTGTTTTTGCAGTAAATATTCTCAGTCAGTTCATGCATGCTCCTCGTGATCCACACATGCAAGCTGCCATTCGTGTTCTACGCTACCTCAAGGGCAATCCTGTCAAGGCATTTTCTTCTCCTCCTCTAGTCCTTTACATGTTACCTCTTACACCAACTCCGATTGGGCCAGTTGTCCCACTACCCGCAGATCCACCACAGGGTTCTTCATTCAGCTTGGCACGAGCCCCATTTCTTGGTGAACAAAAAAATAGACGACAGTGGTCATTCCTCCGCTGAAGCCGAATATCGCACCATGGCAGTCACTACTTGCGAACTCATCTGGCTGAAACAACTCCTCACAGATCTTGGTGTCTCTCATCCCGAACCTATCAGTCTTTATTGTGACAACCAATCGGCTCTCCACATCGCACAACCCTATCTTTCATGAGCGCACCAAACACATTGAGATTGATTGTCACATCGTTCGTGATAAAATTCGGGCCGGCCTTCTTACCGTTGTTCACACCTATTCTCATGAGCAAATTGCCGACATCTTCACCAAAACCTTGGGACAAGAACTTTTCCATCACTTTCTCCGCAAGTTGGGCATTATGGATCTCCATGCACCAACTTGAGGGGGAGTATTGTCCGGATCACATCCCACCAAATTAGCCATTCCCTAATATTAACATTTTTATTGTAATTGTAATTACTTCATTCCTTTTTTAATTGTTACCATAGAAGGACAAGGCATGTATCTATATATTTTATACGTTCCTACACTATAAATATACTTCTCAGAAAATTGAATTCAATTCTTAACAGGCATCATCTAGACAATTGTGTGGAGCAACCTTCTTCCGAACTTCATAGCCCAGCACAGAGTACTGTCGACAACAAATGGAACAATTAAGCATACATCAAGGACAGGCCAAAGTTGCTTGTCAATTATTCACATGGAAATGCCAAAAAACCCTTTTGCAAATCATTTCTTACAACGAATCATAAATTCCACATATTCGCAATTTCCCATTTCTTTAGTTTCTGAGACATTATTTCATGATAAATTAAGATACAGAAAACCTACATTATGCAAATTAATGATAATGCAAAAATATATATATATGTATATTGAGGAACAAATAGAGTGAAATAAAACAAAATATTTACCTACGGATACTTGAAGGTAGATTCTCTCATAACAGGTTCTAAACATTTTAGCATGAATGAAAAATGAGAGTCACATCAGCCTCGGTGGAAGATGAAGCTAGATCATAATCATCTAAAAGAATATTAAAAACTGAGTTAGATATATATCTAAACTACTACTCATTTATATTGAGAGTCCTTCTACAACCACCGACTAAATCTACCTAGGTTGGATCCCGATTGATGTTGCATGCCACATGGATTTATTTTAAAAATAATCTAAATCGAGCGGAGCTGAAGCATACCCAAAGCAATACTGACTCGATAACCCAGATTTTCATTCCTGTTGCAGTGTTTAGCCGGCAATCTTTCTGTAAAAATCAAGCATCGAAGAGAGATGGTTATGAGAGATTTTCCCTTACCTTTTTCCAGAAATGCTCGGTTACCCTGCCCAGTGTACTTTCACCACGAACAAACTTCATTCCTCGGTTAACCTGTATTACTAGAAGTCAGGAATTGTTAGATTATGATGGAAGTATGTATCTCAAATTTCTTATCAGATCCAGTTTCAATTTGACCTTTCCAAAGTAACACCTTTTCTCTTCTTTTCTAGCACCCTCTATGGATTTCTCTTACTCCACTGACGGACTCTCTCTGCATCACTGTGCATTTCTCTTTCTTTCTCTCTGCATTTCTCTTACCCCTTCCTAACAAATTTGAACCGCTAGAAATTTTCTTTTAGGAATAATTCACCACACGTGCTGGAACCTTTGAGATCAGATTGACTAATAACATCATCAATTATGTTCCTAAAATTGACAAATGACAGAAAGTTCCTAAAATTGACAAATGACAGAAAGTTCCTAAAATTAACATAATCGTATTTTCCCGGCCTAGACTAGGAATCTTGATGTTTCCATTTCTTTCTTGCGATGATGAGTGATGCTTGAGATGTAACCGAACCGAACCTAACCTAGAGGTGTAACCGAACTGGTATACACCAGTTTTGAAATTTGAAGAATTGATACTGCTTCGGTTACACTCATGAACTGTTAATTCCGATTTTATCGGTTTCAGTCTAGTTCAGTCTAATTTTTCTAGTATCTATGTATATTAAAGTATATAATAATATAGTGATACTATATTGTAGTATATTATAATATATCTTATAAATGTATTAGAGATTATAGTGATATATTATAATATATAGTGATACAATATTAGTATAACTACTAATACTATAGACTATAGTGATAATATATAAATAGTTATTTATGATAATATATAAATAGTTATTTATATAGGATTTTAAAATTTATTTTTATATTAATTAGCTAGTAATTTAGCATATAATATAAAATTATTTTATGTATAACTATAGATATTATATACAAAAATTACATATAATATAAAAAATCATATAAAAAATATTTTATATAATATAAAAAATTAATATATATATATTTGAACTGGTCCTGTCCGGTAAGGTTAGAGAGAAAAAAAATTGGTGAACTGATAAACTAGACCAATATTTTCATCACGTGTTCGATCTAATCGGATCAAAGTAATAAATGGATACAACATGATCTAATCGGTTCAAAGTAATAAATGGATACAACAATTATTCTAATTTAACTGTTCAGGGTGAAGAAAATGTCTTAGAAGCTGCTACAAATGTACAAATGAATACACCAAAACGCCACAAATTTTAGAGGACAGCACAAATTTTCATGCCTCTGGCAAGTCTTTGGCAATTTCAGTTCAAGTCTTGTTTTTGTTGTACACGTTCTCGTTTAACCCTCCCAATTACCAACCTTCCGATCTCTTATCAACCATAAAGCAGAAATGTCCATTATCATTAATTCTCCTACAAACGTCAGCCACATTGTGTTTGGCATTGTTTGTTCCATGAACACGTGGAAGTACAAGACACCATACATTGAAGCTTGGTGAAGACCAAACATCACCCGCGGATATCTTTCCTAGACAGAGCCCCAACGATGGAGTTCCAACCTTGGCCTTCAACTTCTCCTTTTCTTGTCAATGAAAACATCAATAAACTGAAAGTATACCCGAAAATCTTGAGGCCAGTTCAAGTTCGAATAGTATGCACAATAATCGAGGCATTTAGGCAAGAAGATGAAGATGCGAGATGGTATGTAATGGCAGACAATGATATTGTCCTGTTTGTGGATAATTGAGTTGAGGTTCTAGCCAAGTATAACCATTCTAAATACTACTATATTGGGTCAAATTCGGAGTGCATCAAGTCTAACTTTGATTTATCGTTTGACATGGCATTATGTGGTGCCGGATATGCTTTGAGTTATCCTTTAGCGCAAGCACTAGCAACCAAGTTAGACGATTGTATTGAGCGATATCCTCACATGTATGTCAGTGATTTTATGTTACACTCTTGTTTGGTTGATTTAGGAGTTTCTTTAACTCCATAGAAAGGGTTTCATCAGACTCTTCCATAAAGCTTCTCTACTTCAATCTTTTTTTTTTTAAACAGTCGAAGGCCACCTGTTTATGAGTGACCCTCTCCCAATATTATTAAAAGCTCTCACTTATGGTGGAGGAATAGCTTGAAAACAAAAAATATGCCCCTAAGGGATTAACAAAATCCCCAAAGACACCGGAGCTAAAAAAAACCACAAATAAACTCATTCCCATCAATAACGTATATAAGGTATACCCAATAAATCAAGACGCACAATCCCCCTAAGCCTTCCTAGCACCATTCCCTCACCAAAAAAATCAAAAGATCTATCCATCACCCCTTCTTTAGCCAAAAATTCAGCCATCATATTGGCCTCCCTAAAAATATGCCGAAATCGAACATTTAGCACCCGAACAAGAGATTGAATTTCGTCCAAAAAGTCCAAAAGAAACCAATATCTACAAATCCTAGAAGCTAGCCAACCCATCACAACACTAGAATCATATTCCACCAATAAATCTCTCAACCCAAGTGAATGACACAGCCGAAACCCATCAAGAAGAGCCCGACATTCAGCAATATTATTTGTCGCATGACCATAAAAGTGAGCAAACCCCGCTATCATCTTTCCTCCATCATCCCGAATAATACCCCCACCTTCGGACCTTCCTGGATTTCCACAAGATCCCCCATCCACATTAAGCTTCATACAACCCATCTCTAGTAGATTCCAAGTTATAATTTTTGGTGCTCTTTCACGTACCAGAATGATCAAACAACTAAGCTCCTGCAATATTGAAGAATCATTCACTCCCCTTTTTTTAAAGCTTCACAATCCCTTTGAAATATCCCATAGGTTTACTTTCACCAATCTCAAAACAACCCTCCAATCAAAATTCACACCCTCAATACTAGAAGCACATCGAGCCCTCCAAAGAGCCCAAGAAATAATAATAGGTAGCACAATACGGCACGCCTCCACCAAAAATTCATCATCCCATCCCAAGACAGCTGTCGGGGCAACCGGTTATCACAAAACGAAGCAAAATAGTTCCATATTTGTTTGGTCCCTCCCCCTCACACAGGACATGATCTAACGTCTCCATTTTGGGCTCTACACATTAGCCACATTTTGAAACCAACGGGATGCCAAAACGCATGATAGCCTCATCCACGGGGAGTGAATTTCGTTTAGCTCTCCAGCAGCAACAAGCCATCCGCTTAGGCACTTCATTCTGCCACAACAAGCGACGCCAGGAGCACAAGCTTCCTCTTCTCTGCACAATTTGCCACGCGGATATAGTAGATAAAAGTCCATCAACCGATGGGGCCCAAACACAATGATCCTCACCCTCCTTCAATCTGATTACTGACATGGTGATTCTTTGAACCAGCTACTCTGGAACCAACTCCCTCATCTGCTCAACATTCCATCCAGTAGCCGAACAAAGAGTTCTAATTTGTAAACCAAAATCCCCATTGACCAAACAGTTTTCTGCCAAGCTCTCCCATCCCCTAGCCAGTTGTCGAACCAGAAGTTAGCATTTCCTTCTCGAATAATCCATCTGGAATTTTTCAATACCATTGGTATTACTCGCATAATCCCCTTCCAGAAACAAGACGCTTTCTTCAAATTCATAATCAAAAAAATTTTATCTCCCACATATTTAGCGAATAAGAAACTTGCCCATAACTTGCCCCCTTGAAGGATTTTCCAAGCAAACTTCATAAGCAAGGAATTCTGCACTTCTGATAACTCACGAATCCCAAGCCCCCTTCTTCTATCGGCAAACAAATCTTCCTCTAGGAAATCCACTTTCTTTTTTTATTCTCTATGGATGAGCCCCATAAAAAATTGAAGAAAATCTCTTTCAACGCCGACAAAACTCCTTTTGGTAAATTCAAAACTGAAATCATGTGAATAGGCAAGCTACTCAAAACATGCTTAATTAAAACAACTTTCCCACCAAAGGAGAGAAGTTTTCCTTCCCACCCCACTAATTGATTCTGAACCTTAGCAATCAAAGGATCAAACATCCCAATTCTTACTCTCCCTGCATGCAATGGAATGCCCAGGTAAGTACAGGGCCAAGCACCTTCCTCAGACACCAAGAGTCTCTTGATATCTAGTGTTCTACTCACCAGGATATTAGATGAGAAAAATAAAGAAGATTTATGAGCACTAACCTTCTGACCCGACATAGCCTCGTATACATGAATTACCTCCAAGAGCTGTCATACTGAAGCATTCCCGGCATTCGAAAAAATCAGTAAATCAACCGTATACAGTAAATGACTAATTCTGGATCCCCTACAAGAATTAAAAGGCTTAATCCTTCCCAAGTTAAACTCCCTATTTAACATGCACGAGAAAACTTATTCTGACAAAATAAACAAATATGAAGAGAGAGGGTCACCTTGGCGGAGTCCCCGTGAATTCTTGAAAAAGCCCGAGAGCACCCATTCAATAAAACTGCCAATTGAAAATCATATTCCTCCATTTATCCAAGAAACCCAACCTCTTTACCTCCAATAAAAACTGCCAATTCACCCTATCAAACACTTTGTCCATATCAATTTTTAAAATAACATTTCCTCCTCTTATTTTCCTATTCATCCCTTGGACCAACTCCTGAGCAATTGCAATATTATAAAAAATACTTCTTCCCTTAATAAATGCCGATTGCTCCTGAGAAATAATTTTTTTCAACACCGGCACCAAACATAAAACCATCACTTTTGACAAGATTTTATAAATCACCGAACAAAGGCTAATCGGGAAAAGTTGCCCGAAATCTATTGGATCATCCACCTTCGGAATAAGCACTAGATTCGTTGCACCAAAAAAAGTTGATAGCGGCTACTCCTCAAAGAAATCCATGGCCACCTCCAAAATATCTTGCTTCACAACATCCCAAGCAAAAACAAAGAAACTTGCCAAAAACCCATCAGGGCCCTGGCAACCATCCAAAGGAATAGACCAAAGAGCCGCTTTTACCTCTTCCATAGATAGCCTTGCAATTAAAGCTTCATTTTCCATATTTGTTATCACCAGCACCAGTAGAGAAAGGGCATCTTCAAGAAAATTCATGTCCTTCGTGGCAAGTAGTTCCTGAAAAAAAGACACAACACCGTTATGAACCTCTTCCATAGAGTCAAGAATCTATCCACTCTCCAGCCTCATCTTCTCCACCCTTCATTCTTCTTCTTCGTACACATCACAGCATGGAAGAAAGCTGTATTGGAATCTCCCTCCACTAACCATTTAACTCGTGATTTTTGACAACCCATGATCCCTTCTCTATGCAACCATTGTAAGTGTTTTGTTTACAATTTAACAATTCAACTTCAGTCTGAGCAGAAAAATCAGCCACTACCGCTTGTTCTAGCTCCACTATACGATTTTCTAGCACCTTTAATTCCACCTCGACTCTTCCAAACACCTCAACATTCCATTTCCTTAATGCACCTTTTATTGCTTTTAAGTTCTTACTAATCCACACCATTGGACAGCCAACTATGTCTACATCCCACACCTCCTTAACCAAGGGAAGGAACCCCTCATGCGTACCCCACAAACCCTGAAAATGGAATGGCCTTGCAACCATCCTTTGCTCATGAAGTAACGACACCAACATAGGTGCATGATCTGAAGAGGATCTTGGAAGATATTCCACCCGAGCCTCTCCCCATAAGTTTAGAAAGGCCATGTTCACCAAGACTCTATCTAACCTCGCCCAAATCTGCCTACTTCCAAGGCACCCATTACACCACGAGAAGCGATTTCCTTCACACGGTAAATCAAGCAAACCGCAATATTGAATACATGCATTAAACTCAACTTTAGCACGGGGGGCTTGCATAATACCACCAGTTTTCTCATCATCACTTCAAATAATGTTAAAGTCTCCCCCAATAAACCAAGGACAACTCTCCGGGTCTTGAGCGCCCAAAACCTCCCAAAGCTCTAATCTCTTGATATGGAAACAACTTGCATAAACAAACATCACAAGAACACACAAGTTACCATGACTAAACCAACCACTAACAACCTGATCCGACATTGAGACCACCTCAACCTCAATTTCTTCATCCCATAAAAGCCAAAATTTTCCCCCAACTTCAGCATTATTAACACAATTCGTCATCTTCATCCATCGCACCCAACGACGACATTTATTCTCACTAAGAAAAGGTTCTAAAAGAGCCACCACTGAAGGGCGACATTTATTCAATAAACGTCGAAGCCTACTTTTCGACAAAATAATACCCCTAATGTTCCATGTTATATGTTCAACATCAATGTATGAATTTTTTTGAGCAAGTACGTTGCTCTAAAATCACAATAGATTTTTCAGAAGGAGCAATGCTGCACAACCTTCCAACCTCCACACACCACATTTTTTTCAAAATTTTAAATTTTTTAATATTTTTAAAAAACATTTGAGTTTATTCTTCTTAAACTAATTCAATTTTTCTATTCATTATTCATATATGACATATTTGATAAAATAAAAAATTAATAAAAAATAAAAAAGTGCGGTGTGTGGAGATTGTGTAAATAGTAGGAGGTTGTACATGTAGATTTTTTCTTTCCTTTCTCACCCCATGAAATTTCTTCAAAGGTACGTGCATGTCCGGGTTGGAATCAAAACATTTCACTGCCAACTCATTCAATTCCTCCTCTGGTTCGACATCTGACCTTGCTCCTCCATGCAAAAACAATTCCTCTTCTCTACTCCCTTCCTCCCCTATGAACCCCCTATCAGCCAACCTTCCCAATTCAAATTCTAACGCCTCATCAATGGGCTTAAGAGAGCTCCTAGGAGACGAACCAGAAGCCACCCTAGGCCCTTCCTCCCCCTCAACATCCATTTCCGTTAACTCAAACCAACTCGCCCTCCTTGCCGGGGGCTTCATCAATCAACTCCAACATCCTTTCCACTTTCTTCAACTCAATCCCCTCAACATTCAAAACTATTCCATCCGATTCCCGACAATCCAATTGATTTTTTGACCGAACCTGACCATTTGTAGAAACAAACAAAACCTCATGCGCCCCTGCATTCATCTGCTCCTTCCGCTTCATAACAGCATCCATAATTTCTTTTCAGCGTAACCCATTAAAACTGATCATGGCTTCAATTTCTTGCTACACGTCTAGCTTCTCCTGCTCCTTCAAGCTCCCAAGTTTCCACACCTTCTTCAGCTTCTCCACTTTCCTCACGTCTTGCTTCGCATTGCCCCCTCTATTTTGATTACTCTCTTTCCATTTACATTGATGAACAAAATGCCCTTGCTTCTGGCAATGTAAACAGAATGCAGGAATTGTCTCAAAGATCACCTCTTAATAATGGCTACCTACCACCCCTGGATTTCCCAACCAAAAAAAATGACGTCAGTTTGGACACATCAACCACAACACAAATTCGTGCTGCTTCTGGCCGTGTCACACATGTCGTTGCATTGTCCCTTTTCAAGAACCGACCAAACCCACCTCCAATACTCCTCAAAATCGATTCATGAAGAAAATTCAGAGGCAACCCCGGCAATGTGATCCAAACTGGAACCCAAGGTGAGTCCTCCTCCTCAACAAAATCCAGTGTCCAGTGAGAAATTATGTAAGGGACCCCTGCTAATTTCGCATTCCCTCAAGCCATCACGGTAATAAAATCCTCCTCATTTGAAATCCTAACAAGCACATTCCGTGGATTGTGCAACTGCCCAACCACAAGAACAGAGCTCAAACCCCAATGACTCTTGATAAATCCATGCACATGATCCAGCGACGGCCTTCTGCGCAAGAATTTTAGCACAACAAAAAACCTGAAAGGCTTCGCCGATTGCTTTATTTCATTCTTAGAGAACATAAATAACATCTCCCCCTCAGAGAATCTAGGCTTCCAAAATGGTATCTCGACCTGAGGAAGCACTTGAAGCCTCGCGACGACCACATCCGCAAAAGCAGCAGAAGGGACATCAGACTTCAAAATCACAGTATGCACTACAAGACTAGCAGAACCACCCAATGTATCCTACCCTAACTGTCCTAGATGAAGGGCCAGGAGCCATGTCGACGGCTAGGGCCATTAGTAAAACCCTAATCGCCCCTCCGTGTTGTCTGGAATGGAAAAATAAAAAAGATTGTGTAATACTGTTACTTCAATTTGCTACTATATGTGATTTTGCATCAGTACTTGCTACTCTTTTGAAATCAATGCTCTTAAATCTTGTTATCACACTCACGTCAGTTTATTCTGCTTGATTGTTTGATTTCCTTTTCTTGATATATATTCTGCAGTTCAAATCCTCTTGAGTTATTTTTTCCTACCTTGGAAAAGTTAAATTTTACTAAGAATAAAAAAGGATGTAATCCTGGTACACAAGGAATTATGTGAATACAACCTAAGAGATAAATATATATATATAAGAAGAAGAAGAAGATGGTAAAAACATCCTGATAACATCGTTAAAAGGAAAACCTGATTGGGCAATCATTCAAAAGAAAAGAATTCTAAAGAAAACATCCTAACTTTTGTCACCATCTTCTCACAACCCTCAAAAGTCCAACCATTCCTTTTCTTCCAAATGTAAGACATGACAGAAGATGGGTTTAGCATCCATAAACTAGCCTTTTTAGAGCAAATAAAATTGCCTCTTTGACATGCCAAATACGCTACCACTCTATACGGCATGGACTGAACAATCCAAAAATGGTGTTCCACAGAGCACTGGCTACCTCACAATCAAGCGAAAGATGGGCAATTGCCTCCCAACCCTCACAAAACTGTCTCTGAATTATTTTAGTGACCAAAAAAATCTATTGGTAAAGAATTTAGGTTGGTAGAATAGGCTTTGGACCAGTTTTATAAATGCTAAAAACACTTCTATCATTCAAAATTTTCTAAACAAGTAGTTTGTTTTTCTGGTGTGCGGTGGGTGGTATTCCTTCAATGCCCTTCTATTATGGACCACAATCATCATAAGTTTGAAAACCTCCATTTTTCTTCTATTGGGAATGATTTCTCCAAATGTACAAGTGGTTACTAAGAAATCTATTTATTTCAACACTCTCTCATATGTATGGCCTTCAACCAATCATCCATGTGTTGGCAAATGGAATTTGTAAAACCAGGTGGGAGATCTTAGGATTCAAACATAAGATTTCCTGCCCTGGTTTCTTGTATGAAACAATTGGTAGCAAATGATCAAGCTGTTAGGAAACATTTAATTTGTTTATGCAACTTCTTCTCTTTTAGACAACCAATGGCATAAACTGTTTTTTGGAAATAATAATTTGTTTATGCTTTTATGATCTGGAGACTTTTAGGCAATCATGGGTGTAAGAAAATCCTGTTAGTGGTGAAGTTATTGAGCCTTTAAGTTGGCTTACATAAAGACTGGATAGTGTGCTGTACTGTATTGAGAAAGATTTCTTGTGCTTTCTTGTTGGGTGGAATGAGGGATGAGGCCAAGTTTCACCTTGTTAGTTAGGATAAGTTTTGCTCCCCGATCTCTGGCATGGGGTTATGGCAGTATCATTAGGAAGGAGACCCATTGTGGAGGGCTGTTGTTGATTCTAAGCATGAGAGTGCTTGGAGGGCTGGCGTTCGAAGGAAGTGATCAGAGGTTCACGTGGTGTGGTGGAAAATAGTAGGAGTGGATGGGGGGTTTTGTGGTTCGCAAGAGATCCAAATTCAGATTTTGGCATGACGTTTGGTGTGATGATAGAGCTCTTAAGATTGCATATCTTGGCCTCTTCCGGATTTCTTGGCCTCAGTGGCGGATCTTTTGGATAGCTCTGGCGACTCTTTATGGTGGAATGTTTGTTTTACCAGAGCGGATTGGGATTAGGAAATTGGGCCTATTTTTTAGTTTTCCTGCTTTTGGTTGCTTCCAATATTGGTTGGGACAAGGTGGATAAGATGGTTTGGATTCATTCAGGGAGTACAAAGTTCACAGTTTGATCTTTATACAAGATTTTGACACATTATAACCTTAATCATTTTCCTTGAAAGCGTATAAAGAGCAGGTAGGTGGCTCCCAAGGTTGCCTTCTTTATTTAGACTGCTTCTCTTGGGAAAAACCTGACCATGGACAATTTGAGGAAGCAAGGGCATGTTGTTATAGATTGGTGCTACATGTGTAAAAGAAGTGGTGAAATAGTGGATATTTTTTACTTCACTATGAGGTGGCCAGGGTCTTATGGGATGAGATTATTAGTAGGACTGGAGTTGCGTGGGCAATGCCTAGGAGGGTGGTGGATCTTCTTGCTAGCTGGAGAGGCCTTCAAGGTAATCACCAAATTGCTGCAGTGTGGAATATGATTCCCTTCAGTCTCATGTGGTGTATTTGGCTGGAAACGAATGGTTGGAGTTTTAAAGATTGAGAATGCACATTGGATGATCTCAGATGTTTATTCTTCCCTGCTTTATTTTTGTAGGCTTCTGTCATTGCCCTCAGTGGGACAAGTTCCCATGATTTTCTTGTATCCATATCTAGTTTTGACTTGTATGTTGGTGTTATCCACGTATACTACTTGTGTACTTGGGCTTTGCCTTTTACTTGATCATAAAATCTTAGTTTATGTATAAAAAAGAAAAAAAGAAACCCAAATTGATATTTCAGTGATTCCTTTTGGGTTTTGTTTACCGTGTATCTTGTGGTAACTAAGATTTTCCCTCTCTTTCTCTGTGTCTAGTTAACTGGATACGTTTTGATGCGCTGATTTTTCCATCACATTTGGGTTAAATTTATAACCTCTATCCTTATTCAAGGAATTTTTGGCTTGTGCTATAGACCATGGTAGTGATGTTAATGATGCAAGAATGGGGAATGTTGAACCCAAGGTTTCAAGTTTCATGTGATTATAAATCTACACATGGATTTTGATGATAACAAATGAATTTAAAGAATAAAGGAGTTTCAAGCTCAAGTTATCTACACAATGGAGTGAAGCACATCAAAGAACCAAGCATGAGCAAGAAGGAAACAAGTTCACATTAAAATCATAGAATAATGTTGTAAATCTCTTAAAATTCAAAATTAGGATTAAGGCTCAAAAATTAATATTTTATCATAAAGCATTAAAATACATTTTCCACATGTGCATGAATATTTTGAAAATTAAATTTGAAAATTTTGAAAGATAATTGATTGTCATCTTTCACATGTGCATGCCATGATTAAAGGTTTGAATTTTGAAAATATTAAAGATGATTGATTGTCATCTTTCACATGTGCATGTTTTATTTGAATATTTTCAAAAGTGATTGATGCTTTTCTTGACTTATGCAAAAGGAAGATGTCTTTGTTTGAAAATTTTGAAAAGTAAAGTGTGCTCCTTTTGTCATATGCAAAAAGTAAAATATTAGGTTTGAATTTTTTGAAAAGTAAAGTGTGCTCCTTTTGTCATATGCAAAAAGTAAAAGATTAGGTTTGAAATTTTTGAAAAGTAAAGTGTGCTCCTTTTGTCATATGCAAAAAGTAAAAAGATTAGATTTGAAATTTTTGAAAAATGAATGATGATGTCTTTGACATGTGAATCTTTTTAAATTTGAATATGAAGTCTCATATGCTTATAAATAGATCATTTGAGAGCTTCACATTTACAACACCAAGAGCATACAACATTCATTCAAAGCTTTCATTCTCTCTTCTCTAAGCATTGAGCCTTAACTCTTATTCATTTTGAGAGATATAGTTTGTGCTTGTATTGTTCTTATTTCACTCATTGAGGAGTGTTTTCTGATATCCTACCCATTATCAATTCTTGTATAGTAAAAGGGTGTGTACAACCCTTGTGCTGTAGAAAGTGTTCTACACAGGGAATCGTTGAATCACCACGTGTAAGGTGATTGCAAGTGTAGAGGGTGTTCTACACGGATCCTTTGTAGCGGTGTTGTTCAAAGGTGTAATAGGTTTCTATCTCCACCTGAAGGAGATTGAATAGTGAATTCGGGGATCCTCAAGGGGTAGCTTGAGGCGAGGACGTAGGCAGTGGGGCCGAACCTCGTTAACATACTGAGTTTGCTTCTCTCTTACCCTTACTCTTTATATTTATTGTGTTTCATATTTTGTTTATATTTTATATTGTATATTTGATTTATAATTGTTATTTTTTTAAATACAACTCAATTCACCCCCCTCTTGTGTTAGTCATCTGGGCAACAATTGGTATCAGAGCTAAACTCTGTTATAAGATTAACTATCTTTTGAGTTAAGATCTTATGGCTAACATTGCAGTTTCATTTGGTGAAGGTCAATCTAGCAGTCGGCCTCCACTTTTTTGTGGAGACAATTACTCATTCTGGAAAGTTAGAATGAGAATATTTCTTCAGGCTCAAGGTCGAGAAATCTGGAAATGCATTGTAAATGGACCTTATATTCCAACAAAAGTGGTTGATGGAGTAAAGGTCAAAAAGGAAGAAGATGAGTTTAATCGTGAAGACGATAGACTTTATACTTTGAATTTAACTGCTATGAATTATTATATAATGCTCTCAATGGTAATGAGTTTAATAGAGTAATGACTTGGCTACGGCAAAGGAAATTTGGGATAACTTGGAAGTTACTTATGAAGGAACTTCTCAAGTCAAGGAATCAAAAATTTATATTCTTACTCATGAATATGAAATGTTTAAGATGAATGATGATGAATCTATTTCTAGTATGCATACTCGTTTTACTAACATCATAAACAGCTTGACAGCTCTTGGCAAAGTTTATTCCAAAGTGGAGATAGTAAGAAAAATTCTCAACTCTCTACCAAAACGTTGGGAATCAAAAGTGACAGCGATTCTTGAAGCTAGAGACCTCAAGAAGCTCGAAGTGAATGAACTCATCGGGTCACTTATCACCCATGAGTACACATTAAAAAGAGGAGAAGAAGAAGGAAAGCCAAAGAAGAGCTTGGCACTTAAAGCTGTTCCTCATGAAAGTGAAAGTGATGAAGATGAGGAAAATGACGACAAAGATGAAGAAGTTGCGATGATAACAAGAAGAATTCAGAGCTTCTTAAAGAAAAATAAAACTCCTCCGAGGAAATCCTTCAAAAAGTTCTCCAAGAAAGATTCAGGTAAAAATGATACTTTAATTTGTTATAAATGCAATAAGCCTGGTCATATAAGCCAGATTGTCCTCTGCTAAAAAAGATCGAAACAAAGGCAAGAAAGCAATGAAAGCTACATGGATGATGATTCAAGTAGCTCAGATAGTGAAGCAAGCAATGGAGAATCAGCAAATTTTGTCTTATGGCTAAAGATGATATTGAGGTAACAAATCTTGATAATATTGAAGATCCTTCATATGATGAATTGCAAAATGTTTTAGAAGAGGTATATGAAGAATTTGAAAAATTGGGTATCAAGTATACTTCTTTGAAAAAGAAAAATTCTTCTTTAACAAATGAAATTGATATTTTAAGAAAAGAAAGTATTGTTTTGAAAGATCAAAATCTTGAGTTAAAGAAGAAGAAAACTGATTTAGAAAATATTGTTGAAAACTTTACGAATGGAAAAAGAAATTTTGAAAAACTTCTTGGTAGTCAAAAATGTGTTTTTGACAAAGCAGGTTTGGGATATATGCCAAAACAAAAATACAAACCTTATAAAAACTTCTTTGATAATCCTTCTACATCAAAATTCAATATTCAAAATTCCTTTTATAATAATTTTGTCAAAAAAGGATACTATTATAATCACTCAAGTTCTTCATATATGCCACATGCTATTTGCAATTTTTGTAATAGAAATGGTCATAATTATCATGCTTGTCCTATTAGAAGAAAGCATACAATGACTATTAGGGCCATATGGGTACCTAAAAATCTTGTTTCTTCTAATACTAATAAATAAAGGACCCAAAGAATTTAGGTACCAAGAAAAATCTTTTTAATTGTTTTTATAGGTATGCATGAAGTCCTCTACAAGTAAAAATAAAATGAGTTTTTAGAAATAAGAAAAATGAGTCCGGAGTCATAACTAGAAATAAAGCTTGACTTGTAACCCAAGGTTTCAATCAAGAAGAAGGAATCGATTATGATGAGACATATGCACCAGTCGCAAGATTAGAAGCTATTCGAATGCTACTTGCATATCTTAGTTATAAAGATTTCAAATCTTTTCAAATGGATGTTAAAAGTGCTTTCTTAAACGGTTTTATAAATGAAGAGGTATATGTTGAGCAACCTCCAGGTTTTGAAAATCATATTTCTCCAAATCATGTTTTCAAACTCACAAAAGCATTATATGGACTCAAACAAGCTCCTAGAGCTTGGTACGAGAGACTTAATGGTTTATTGATTGAAAAAGGGTTTTCAAGAGGAAAAATTGATACAACTCTTTTCATTAAAATACGAAAATGATGATATTCTTTTGATTCATATTTATGTTGATGAGATAATATTCGGTGCTACTAATGAAAATATGTGCCAAGTTTTTGCTAAGACTATGCAGGAATAATTTGAAATGAGTATGATGGGAGAACTTACATTCTTTCTCGGATTGCAAATTAAGCAAGCAAAAAGTGGGACATTCATAAATCAATCAAAATATATTAAGGAATTGCTGAAGAAGTTTGGGATGGAAGGTGCTAAGGAAACTGGAACACCAATGAGTCCATCTACTAAATTTGATAAAGATGAATCCGGTAAGCCAGTTGACTCGAAGATATATTGAGGTATGATTGCTAACTTATTATATTTGACAGCCAGTAGACCAGATATTATGTTCAGTGTGTGCTTATGTGTACGCTTTCAATCATCTCCAAAAGAACCTCATTTAATTGCAGTTAAGCGCATTCTTAGATATCTTAGTGGTACAATTAACCTAGGGTTATGGTACCCTAAACACACATCTTTTGATCTAATCAGCTACACATATGCAGATTATGCTGGTTGTAAAATAGATCGAAAAAGTACTAGTGGAACATGCCATTTCTTAGAACATGCACTAGTTTCCTGATTTAGTAAAAAATAAAATTATGTTGCACTATCTACTGCTGAGGCAGAATATGTTGCTGCGGGTAGTTGTTGTGCTCAAGTTCTTTACATGAAGCAACAACTTGAAGATTTTAAACTCATGTATAATCACATTCCAATCAAATGTGATAATACAAGTGCTATAAATCTTTCAAAGAACCCAATACAACATTCTAGAACTAAGCATATTGAAATAAGATATCATTTTCTTCGAGATCATGTGCAGAAAGGCAATATAGTACTAGAGTTCACAAACACACACGATCAGTTAGCAGATATATTCACAAAACCTTTACCAGAAGATAGATTATGTATGATTAGAAGAGAAATAGGTATGATGCATATTATGAATATCTCTTAAAAGATAGATCAGAGTTCATAAAAATATAGAGATATTTTTAAATACTTTTACATAAACTTGAGGTTCTTAGCCTCATGTTTGAGACGCTCATTCTCTTCATACAATATCATGCCATCCCTATCCATGGGAACTGGCAAGCGGAATGAAGAATCCAATAGAGATTTCAACTTTTTATTCTTCTGCCGAAGGATTCCTTCCCTTGTGTGAGACTCTTGAACAATTCGTTGAAGTACAACAATTTGTTCCTTAAGCTTTTCAACCTCATGGTTTTTGGCTTGAATCCGCTGGAAAAAAGCAACAATAGAGGATGAGTAGCGAGTCCCGAGACTCACCAAGTCGTAGATAGCATCGGAGTCTGACTTATTAGTCAAACTATTATTTTCTTGCTGTAACATGGCACCAATGGCAGCTGCAGAAAGGACAGGAGGTTGAGATGTAGAATACCTTATGGATGGATCTAGAGGAATGTTAGAAGAATGAGCCATTGAGAAAGGAATTGAAAACTTAAAGCGAGAATGTTGAAGGAATGCAGATGAGTTATAAAGATGAGAATAAGATTTGATGCAAATCGGATGAACTTTGAGACTGATTTTATAGAGATAGCATAAAGAATAAGACAAACCATTATCTCTTCAAATCTTATTTAGTCAAAAGAAATACAAGATATGCTGGACACACATTGTCAAAAGTTTTCTTACTAAGCTAGCGAGATTAACAGTAGGTTGTCCCTATTTTTCTAGTAAACGGTGAATCTCTGCTGTTATCTGCCGATGTTGACCTTGTATCTGAACCCTTTCTCGTTTCAGCTCCTCTATTCGTGGTTACAGATCATGAGCATACTAATCTGCAAATTTTTTCAACTCTTTGTTTTCTTGCTTCAGCCTTTTATTCTCTCTATCCTTATTAGCAAGTTTCTGTCGTAACTCAGATATTTGGATGTTAAGATGATCAATCTCACTCACCCTCGCCATGAACCTCCGAGACATGGTCGTAACAGAGACAGCATATTGACTGCTGAGCATTCTTGATTCTGCAACAATCTCAGAATCAGCTCTACTGGAAAAACGGATCTTTGCTCCTATCATGGTATTGACGGCATCAGGAGAGAAGATTGATGGTTGATGCGTCAAGGGTTCCTGATTCAAATCTGGAACATTAGTGGAAGAGAATTGCTCGGCCATTCTGTCGTTATGGAAAAACAGAATTTAGGTCAAGGAACAATGTGATTGTTTTTGGTATCCGATGGGTAAAAATGATTTTTTTTTATAGAAACTCAGAGCCTTCAATCCTGTTTGTCAACAACATCAGATTGTTTAAATCTTCAGCCGCACTCATAGAGTTAGGCCTCGAGGCTTTGCAGCATTTGTCGAGTCACGGAGGGCTCCTTTTTCAACTATCTACAGTATCTATTAAACGCATCATTTTCTTCAATCCATTTAATTGCTCCCGATCCTTTTTAATGATGCCAAAATGGGGAGAAGTTTTAGACTAGAACATTAACATTGTTTAAATTGCTGAACTTGTTACATATGCTTGGAATTACATTTATTTTTTTGCTTGAAAAACTAACGCACATTCTCAGGGGGAGCTTAAGTATTAATACAGGTTTCAAGTTCTGTCAAGTATTTGTCATCATCAAAAAGGGGGTGATTGTTGAACCCAAGGTTTCAAGTTTCATGTGATTATAAATCTACACATGGATTTTGATGATAACAAATAAATTTAAAGAATAAAGGAGTTTCAAGCTCAAGTTATCTACACAATGGAGTAAAGCACATCAAAGAACCAAGCATGAGCAAGAAGGAAACAAGTTCACATTAAAATCATAGAATAATGTTGTAAATCTCTTAAAATTCGAAATTAGGATTAAGGCTCAAAAATTAATATTTTATCATAAAGCATTAAAATACATTTTCTACATGTGCATGAATATTTTGAAAATTAAATTTGAAAATTTTGAACACCAAGAGCATACAACATTCATTCAAAGTTTTCATTCTCTCTTCTCTAAGCATTGAGCCTTAACTCTTATTCATTTTGAGAGATATAGTTTGTGCTTGTATTGTTCTTATTTCACTCATTGAGGAGTGTTTTCTGATATCCTACCCATTATCAATTCTTGTATTAGTAAAAGGGTGTGTACAACCCTTGTGCGTGTAGAAAGTGTTCTACACAGGGAATCGTTGAATCACCACGTGTAAGGTGATTGCAAGTGTAGAGGGTGTTCTACACGGATCCTTTGTAGCAGTGTTGTTCAAAGGTGTAATAGGTTTCTATCTCCACCTGAAGGAGATTGAATAGTGAATTCGGGGATCTTCAGGGGGTAGCTTGAGGCGAGGACGTAGGCAGTGGGGCCGAACCTCGTTAACATACTGAGTTTGCTTCTCTCTTACCCTTACTCTTTATATTTATTGCTGTTTCATATTTTGTTTATATTTTATATTGTATATTTGATTTATAATTATTATTTTTTTAATACAACTCAATTCACCCCCCTCTTGTGTTAGTCATCTGGGCAACAGGGAACTTGGTCAACCAACCAGTGTGGTGCAGTGAAGCAAATGAGAAATTTGAAAAGTGTTACGGGAGGAATGGACTTTGATAGTAAAAATCATTTGATAGTAATCAACAATATAGCAACACAACTAATGCCTCCAATCTCCAGATTGAACTATAATATAATTATG
Organism: Carya cathayensis; assembly: GCA_011037825.1. Classification (NCBI taxonomy): domain Eukaryota; kingdom Viridiplantae; phylum Streptophyta; class Magnoliopsida; order Fagales; family Juglandaceae; genus Carya; species Carya cathayensis. The sequence continues at coordinate 984,762 of QGSO01000485.1, read as the reverse complement.
TGTCTGAGACAAGCTTCATTTAAACTTTCATGGTGCTGCAAAGGTGAACAAAGTGATCAGCACAAACATGACATTGTCTCTTTTGAAAGAGGGAATATAACAACTGCAAAATGAAGCAGTAAGCAGGTACACAACTATTCTCTATGTAAGAGGTTGTGGTTTTGCCACTAATTTAATGTGTCAAAGTAGCGGCTTTTGCCACTAATCTATCCATCTGCTCACCTTTACACTCTTTTCCTAACTCTTCATAGCACTCTTTGAGTGACTGTTAGAATAGTTCATTGGTGTCTTCTTAGAAGTGGGAATAGCGCGTGGCAGGGCCGGGTCTAAAGATCCCTTCCCTGTGAAGTTGAACCATGCCTGGTATTAGTGGATTATATTTATTTAAATTAATTCCAATGTTTATCTAATTAATTCCTATGTTTATCTATGTAGTTTGGGTGTAGACAGATTTGTACAGCTGTATAGGATTTGTAATTTGAATATTTAGATTGGGTAGATAAGTATGAGAAACATATCTTATCCAAGATTTGAATCCCTTTAAGATAGGAAGTCAGATTTCGAATTTAGATAAGTATGAGAATATATCTTATCCAAGATTTGAATCCCTTTAAGGTAGGAAGTCAGATTTCGAATTTCCTATCTTTGTAATATATTTTTTTGCTATTTATGGATGAGAAGAAAGAGGAGAATGATTCAGCAAAAAGAAAATTGTTATGGTATCATAGCAAGGTTCAGAATCCTAGGGTTTTTCTGTTTCCAGAGTTGTGGCTATTTTTTTTCTCTAGTCTCAAGGGTTGCAACTAGGGTTTCTTGTCTTTTTTTTCTCTAGTCTCAAGGGTTGCAACTAGGGTTTCTTGTCTATCATGTCTTCTGAAATTAGAGATTCTCTTTTGGTTCGATTCAATGGAAAGAATTATGCTGCGTGGTCTTTTCAGTTTAAACTTTTGGTGAAATGGAAGGAACTTTTGGGTCATATTAATGGGAGTAGTGTGGCACCAGAGGACAAAGATCAGCGGGCTTCTTGGGAAAGCAAGGATGCCCGAGTCATGTCTTGGATTCTTGGATCTGTTGATCCCCATATTATCTTGAATTTACGCTCATTCAAGAATGCTTGTGATATGTGGAATCATCTCAAGCGGCTGTATACTCAGAATAATGCAGCTAGGAGATTTCAACTCCAACTAGAGATGTCAAATTTCTCTCAAGGAGCTCTCTCTGTGGTGGAGTTTTATTCTGGTTTTTGTAACTTGTGGGTTGAGTATACATATATTGTATACACATCAATTCCAGCAACAAGTTTGGCCGATATTCAAGTTGTTCATGAAGCAAGTATGCGGGCATAGTTTCTTATGAAACTAAGATCCGAATTTGAATTTATTCATGCTAATTTGATGAATCGAGATCCTGTGCCTCCACTTGATATGTGTTTGGGAGAAATATTCCGAGAGGAGCAAAGATTGATGACTCAAATAGCCATGGAACAAGCTACTCCAGCTCCTATGGCATATGCAGCTCAAGGAAAAATCAAAGGGAGGGATTTGAGCACTACTAAATGCTATAGTTGCAAAGGTTATGGGCATATCGTTGCAAATTCTTCTAAGAAAACTTGAAACTATTGCAAGAAGCAAGGACATATCATCAAGGATTGCCCGATACGTCCTCCACGTCATCAAGAAACTGTCTATTCAGCTGCTGCTGAGGCTACTAGTGCTGCTAGTTCTACCTTGGTCACTTCCTCTCATGTTCCAGCTTCCACTTCTCAAAATCCCACCTCTATCACACCAGAAATGGTACAACAAATAATCATCTCAGCTCTTTCAGCTTTTTGTATTTCAAGTAAAACCAAATCTGTTCTAAACCTTGGTATTTTGATTCCGATGCCACCAACCATATGACAAGTGCCTCTCACTCTCTTCTTAATATCTCACCGTATGCCGGTCCACTAAAAATTCACACAGCCGATGGTAGTGCCCTACCTATCACTGTCGTAGGTGATATTTCTCCTTCCTTAAAAAATGTTTTGGTGTCTCCTTCATTAAATACCAATCTGATTTCTATTGGCCAATTAGTTGACAATAATTGTAGGGTGCTATTCACTTCTTCTGGATGTCTTGTACAGGATCAGGTGACCGGGAAGATGATTGCGAGGGGTCCTAAAGAGGGTCGGCTGTTTCCTTTATGTTTAGATTCAAAATCTGTTGAGTCAAATTCTTTATCTTCGTTTTCTTGTAATGTTGGTACTTTGAGTGTGAAGGATTGACATAGGCGTTTGAGCCATCCCAATTCTCACATACTTCATAAGTTGTTATCTTCCGGTTTAGTTGGCAATAAAGAGCTCTATTCTCTTGATCAATTAAATTTTGATTGTGATACATGTAAGCTAGCTAAAAGAAAAGTTTTGCCTTTTCCTTCAAAAAGATCTCATGCCACTCGTGCCTTTAATGTTATTCATAGTGATGTATGGGGTATTGCCTCGATCGAATATCATGATCGTTATAAATATTTTGTGACGTTTATTGATGATTATACTCATTTTACATGGATTTACTTTCTTCGTACTAAGAATGAATTATTTCCAGTGTTCAAGCATTTCTTGGCTTATCTCACTAATCAATTTTCTACCTCTCCTAAGGTTCTTCACTTCGATTCAGGAGGAGAATATATATCTAATGAGTTTCAAATGTTCCTTCAAGATCAAAGAATTACTTCTCAACGTTCTTGTCCATATACTCCACAACAAAATGGAGTAGCTGAAAGAAAGAATCGTCATCTTCTTGATATGGTCCAGGCTCTCCTAATTGATTTGGGTGTGCCCTCTCTTTTTTGTGTGAAACTTTGTCTACTGCTGTGTATTTAATTAATAGATTACTTACTCTAGTATTAGACAATGTTTCTCCTTATTCTTTGCTATTTGGGCACTCCCCAGACTATTCTCAATTGCACTCATTTGTTTATGTTTGTTTTGTGCATCTTCCATCTCACGAAAGACATAAACTTTCTACTCAATCAATCAAATGTGCTTTTTTGGGGTATAATTATTTTCAAAAGGGTTTTTTTTGTTATGATCCTCAGGCTAAACGCATTCGAGTTTCTCGCAATGTGGTGTTCTTTGACAAACAACAATTTTTTCGTACTCATCTAGACCCTATTCCTCCTAGTTTCTGCGTTTTTCCAAATTTTTCAGATGAGGATACAACTTCTACACCAGCTTCCGCTTGATTTAAACCTGGTTGTGTTTACACCAGGCGTAAATCACCTCATCCAGCAGATCTGACCGCTCTTTCTGCCCCCTCTGAGCATCTACCCGTGGCTCCTGATCAATCCCTTGACACATCTTATGATCCACCATCTCGTCGGCAAACTTCTAGAGTCTCCAAACCCTCGGATCGGTATGGTTTTTCCTCTCATTCTTCTATGATTGCTACACTTTCTTCTATTGCTATTCCCTCCTCTTATAAGCAGGCTATGGAACATGAGTGTTGGAGGAATGCCATGCAAGTAGAAATGGATGCACTAGCAGCCAATGACACTTGGGACATTGTGTCTTGTCCTTCTTCTGTGAACCTATTGGTAGCAAGTGGGTTTATTCTGTGAAGCTTAGATCAGATGGGTCCTTTGAGAGATATAAAGCTCGTTTGGTAGCCTTGGGAAATAGACAAGAATATGTGATTGATTATGACGAGACGTTTTCTCCTGTTGCTAAGATGACGAATGTTCGTCTCCTTCTTGCCATTGCCGCTTCTCAGTCTTGGCAATTGCATCAGATGGATGTAAAGACCTTCATGGTGATTTAAAAGAGGACATTTATATGAAACTTCCTTCTGGTATGCCACTTTCCTCAGTTAATGATGTTTGTAAGCTGAAAAGGTCATTGTATGGTCTAAAACAAGCTCCCAGAGCTTGGTTTGAGAAGTTCCGCAATACCTTACTTGAGTTTCAATTCACTTAGAGTGAGTATGATGCTTCTTTGTTCCTTCATAAGAGTGATTCTGCTTTTGTTTTCTTATTGGTCTATGTGGACGATATCATTATTACTGGATCCGATATTGAATTTATTCAAAGGGTTCAGATGCATCTACATAAGGTCTTTCATATGAAAGATTTGTGACTGTTGACTTATTTCTTGGGGCTGGAAGTTCATAATCAGCCACATGGGTTATTTATTAATCAACATAAATACACCCAGGACCTTGTTCAGTTGGCTGGGTTGGGGAAGACGACTTCGGTTGATACTCCTATGGAAGTCAATGTGAAATATCGGAAGGATGAGGGTGATTTAATTTCTGATCCTACATTATATAGGAAGCTTGTTGGGAGTCTAATCTACCTCACTATCACACATCCAGATATCTCATATGTTGTCCATATTGTCAGTAAATTTATGGACACACCTCAACATTTGCATTTAGTGGTTGTTCGTCGTATTATCAGATATTTGATTGGGACTCCTAACCGTGAGTTATTTTTTTCCTGCTAGCACTTCTCTACAACTTATGGCTTATAGTGATGCGGATTGGGCTGGTTGCCCAAATTCTAGGTGTTCTACAACTGGTTGGTGCATCTTTCTTGGAGATTCACTCATCTCTTGGAAATGCAAGAAGCAAGAGCGTGTTTCTAAATCTTCTACTGAAGCTGAATATAGAGCTATGTCAGCAGCTTGCTCTGAGGTGATGTGGTTGCGGGGCATTCTTCAAGAGATTGGTTTTTCACAAGACAAGCCAACTCCTCTTCATGGTGACAACACTAATGCCATTCAAATTGCTGTCAATCCAGTATTTCACGAGCGTACCAAACATATTGAAGTGGATTGTCACTATATTCGTCAAGCCTATGAGGCGAAGTCTATTATACTTCCTCATATCTCTACGAATCTTCAAGTAGCTGATATATTCACGAAGGCGATGACTAGACAGAGGCATCAATTCCTAGTTAGCAAATTGATGCTAGTAGATACACCAGCATCAATTTGAGGGGGGTTATTAGTGGATTATATTTATTTAAATTAATTCCAATGTTTATCTAATTAATTCCTATGTTTATCTATGTAGTTTGGGTGTAGACAGATTTGTACAGTTGTATAGGATTTGTAATTTGAATATTTAGATTGGGTAGATAAGTATGAGAAACATATCTTATCCAAGATTTGAATCCCTTTAAGATAGGAAGTCAGATTTCGAATTTAGATAAGTATGGGAAACATATCTTATCCAAGATTTGAATCCCTTTAAGGTAGGAAGTCAGATTTCGAATTTCCTATCTTTGTAATCTATTTTTTGCTATTTATGGATGAGAAGAAAGAGGAGGATGATTCAGCTAAAAGAAAATTGTTACCTGTAACTGCCTTATTTATGCTTAGGGATAACAAGGTGTTCCTATCCTCACCATTAGGAAAAGTAAAGCCTCGGTGGCGTGCAGGAAATTCTTCTCTCTCTTTTCCGTTAGTGGAAAGAGAGGAGAAGTGGGTCGTACTGGCCCCTAGGAGGAATATTCTAACAGAAAGGTGGCTTGTTTGGTGTGGAGCCAGGAGGTGAGTGGCGGTTGTTCGGTCAGTTATTGGCAGAAGGAGGCGGAGCTGGGTGTTTTGGTGTGAGTTTTAGTCAAGAGAAGGCTCAGGGAAGAGCAGACAGATTGGAGGCTGGAGGTGACGATGGATAATTTGGAGGCAGAATGGGAGAAGCTTACGCTTACAGATGAAGAAAAGATTGACGTTGATCTGGATAATGATGCTTCTGAGGAACTGAAGAGTAAAGGAGAAAGGAGTTTAGTTGGCAGGATATGGCTTGAAAGGAGAATAAGTTCCAGAGTAGTAGAAGCTACGATGGCAAAAGTTTGGATTCTCAGCAGAGTTGCAAAGTTCGTAGAGGTAGGTAAGAATACTTTTGTTATCACCTTTGCAAATCATGCAGACAAACAGAAAGTTTGGGGAGGCAAACCATGGCTGTTTGATAATCAGGTGATGGTGCTTAAGGAGTATGATGGATTGAATCCACCGATGAAAATGTGCTTTGATCATGAGGTGCTATGGGTGCATATGTACAATTTGCCCCTGGCTATGATGACACAAAAGAAGGGAGAGCAGGTGGGGAATACGGTGGGAAAGGTAAGAGATGTTGATGTTCAAGGTGATGGGAGTGGATGGGGGAGTTACTTGAGGGTCAAAATTGAACTAGATTTAACAAGACCATTGGCGAGGGGAAGAACAGTTTCAGTCCAAGGAAAAAGCCTGTGGATCTCATTCAGGTATGAGAAGCTACCTTTCCTTTGTTTCTCTTGTGGTAGAATCATTCATGGAACTAATGGTTGTCCAGTGAAGAAAGATATGAGTGAAGGGGGTAGTGAGACCAAGGAGCAATTTGGGGCCTGGTTAAGAGTAAGTTCAGCTGGGAAAAAATGGAGAGGTCCAGAAGCAAAGGGAGAAGTCAGAAGAGAAGGTTCTTGGAGAAGAAAGGAAGGAGAAGAAGTAGAATCTTGTCATGAAGGAGGGAAGGCACTTCTGAGAGCTATAGAGACAAGGGAACAGGAGGAGAGTCAAGAGACAGTGGGGAGTGAAAAGAAAGTGAGTGGAGGGGAAGAAGAACTCATAGGAAGGGGAGGGTTGGAGTTTAGCTTAAAAGAAGTTGATGCACGGGTAGATGAGGATAAAGGGGTGGAGGGAGAAGAGATTAGTGCTCCTAATGAAGAGTTAGAAGTTGAAAGGGAGGGAGAGGTACTTAAGGATTTGGTCAAGGGAGGGAAAACATGGAAAAGAATGGCTCGGCTTATGGGCAACAAGAGTAGTTTGCCATTACCATCAGGGCCTCAAAAAAGGTCAGTGGAGGGAGGGCAGGTTGGGATTACAGAAGTGAAGAATTCAAAGAAACAAAGAAGGCATTTAGAAGTGAAGGAACCTACTGCACAGGTAGAATTGGCGGTGGCTGTTGAGCAGCCCCGCCAAGTATTATGAAACTACTAAGTTGGAACTGCCGAGGGCTTGGCAACCCTCGGACAGTTCAAGACCTCTGCTCCTTAGTAGAGGAAAAGCTGCCAAGTGTGGTCTTTGTAATGGAAACTAAGGAACAAATAAGTAGATTGGAAGGAATAAGAAAAAGGATGAGAATGGAAGGGTGTTTTGGGGTGGAATTGAACAGGAGAGGGGATGGTCTGGCTTTGTTTTGGAAACATGAAGGCATGGTGAAGATTTTGAACTTTACTCAGAGGCATATTAGTGCATGGATTTGTGATAATCAGGGGCGACACTTATGGCTTTTAACAGGCTTCTATGGCCATCCTGAGGCTAGTAAGAGGCAAGAGGATTGGCAACTACTATCATCCATTAAACCTGACAGCAACAAAGGGTGGTGTGTTATGGGAGACTTTAATGAGATCCTTACACATGATGAGAAGGTGGGTGGTAGGCCTAGAGGAGACTATCTAATGAACAACTTCAGAAATGCTCTGGAAGAGGGAGGATTATCTGATTTAGGATGGGAAGGGGACAAGTATACTTGGAGTAATAGACATGATGATGAGACTTTTATAAAGGAAAGGTTGGATAGGGTGGTGGCCAATCAGGTTTGGATTGAAGCACAAAAAGAGATTAAGGTGGAAGTTCTAGTGGCTAGGAGGTCTGACCATAGGCCTCTTCTGCTAACTTTCTCTCAATCCACATGTTTTCAGGTTTGCAGAAATTTCAAATATGAGGCCTGGTGGGCTACTGAAGCAGATTGTGAGAAGATGATTAAAGAAGGGTGGCAACAAGCAAGAATTGGAGGAGGACCAGTGGGGAAGTTACAATGTTTGATTAATAGATGTACTGGTTTCTTGAAAAAATGGAGTAGAAGCCTAAGGAGAAATAAGGCCCCAGAAATCTATGAAAAAACTGAGGTTCTAAAGCTTTTACAGAGAGAGGAAGGGAGCCACAATGTAAAGGAGATTCGAAGCCTTCAGAAAGAATTGGAATGCTTGCTGGAACAAGAGGATTTGAAGTGGAGGCAGAGATCAAAAAGGAACTGGTACAAGTATGGGGATAGGAACACCAAATTTTTCCATGCTTGTGCTAGTCAAAGGAAGAGGACAAATATGATTAATCAGATTATCAATGAGCAAGGGAACAAAGTTACTAAAATGAAGGAGATTGAAGGGGCTTTCAATGGATATTTTAAGGAACTGTTTCAGTCGACCAATCCAACTCAGGAGGAGCTTTCTGAGTGTTTAAAGGCAGTAGAGCCAAAAGTAACTGAAGAAATGAATGAAATGCTATCAAAAGAATTTACAAGACCAGAAATCGAAGAAGCCATTAAACATATGGGGCCATTAAAATCTCCTGGACCAGATGGACTAGGAGCTTGCTTTTACCAAAATCATTGGATGGTAGTGGGGGACAATGTTAGTGAAGCAGTATTAGCTGTTTTGAATAATGGAGAAATGGATGAATGGATGAATTACACTCACATAACTCTTATCCCTAAAGTAAAAAACCCTACAAAAGTGAGTGAATATAGGCCTATTAGCCTGTGCAATGTAGTATACAAAATAGTTTCAAAAGCTATTGCTAACAGATTCAAAAAGGTTTTGGAAGTGGTTATTTCTCCTAATCAAAGTGCATTCATCCCAGGTAGACTGATTTCTGACAACATAATGATTGCCTATGAAGCCCTCCATTCTATGAAGACTAGATACAAGGGAGAGGTGGGATCAATGGCTGTCAAGTTGGATATGTCCAAGGCATATGATCGAATTGAATGGAACTTCCTCAAGGCAATCATGAAACAGTTGGGCTTTTGTGAAAAATGGATCAGGTTAATCATGTGCTGTGTTACTTCTGTATCTTATTCAGTGCTTTTAAATGGTAGACCTGGGAGGAGATTTTGTCCAGCAAGGGGCTTAAGGCAAGGGGATCCTATATCCCCTTACCTGTTTATTGTCTGTGCAGAAGGGTTAAGTGCTTTGCTTAATTTTTCTGATGCAGGAGGTTTGACAAAAGGGGTGACAATGGCAAGAGGGGGTACTAGGATCAATCACCTGCTCTTTGCAGATAATTGTGTCCTTTTTGGAAGGGCCAAGTGTGAGGAATGGAAGAAGCTTATGGACTTGTTAAAAGTCTATGAGAGGGCCTCAGGGCAGTTTTTGAACAAAGAGAAAACTTCTATTTTCTTTAGTTCAAACACGAAAGCTATGGATAGAGAATGTATTATGAGGGAGGGTGGATCAGTGGCTTGTGGCAGCTATGAGAAATACCTTGGCCTCCCATCTCTAGTGGGGAGATCAAGATACAATACCTTCTCAGTTATCAAAGACAGAATTTGGAAAAAAATCAGTAGCTGGCAGAACAGGTTCTTGTCCCAAGCAGGAAGAGAAATAATGATTAAAGTAGTTTTGCAAGCAGTACCCACGTATACCATGAGTGTATTCAAGCTTCCTAATAACTTATGCTCAGAAATCAATGGTATGCTGTCAAGATTCTGGTGGGGAAGTGTTAAGGGGGAGAAGAAAATTCAGTGGCAAAGTTGGGATAGAATGGGAACTCAGAAGCTGAAGGGAGGGATGGGGTTTAGAGATTTGGACAGTTTCAACTCAGCTCTACTTGCAAAGCAAGCTTGGAGGTTTTTACATAAGCCAAACTCTCTTGTCTCTTCTATTTTCAGAGAGAAGTACCTAAAGTCAAAGCATCTGTTGGAAGCTAAGTTGGGATCAAATCCTTCTTTAATCTGGAGGAGTATATGGGGTTCACTTAATTTACTGAAGGAGGGTCTGAGATGGAGGGTAGGGAATGGTAAGGATATTGGTGTGTGGGGTTTTAAGTGGCTCAACTCCCCATCTTCTTTTAAGGTTCAATCTCCAGTCAATCATTTGGATAGCAAGGCAAGGGTGTATGAGTTGCTGAAACAGGATGGGAAAGAATGGAATGAGGAGTTAGTGAGAAAGGTGTTTGTTAAAGAGGAAGCTGATCAGATCATATGCATTCCTTTAAGTAAACTTGGCTCGAGGGATAAGCTAATTTGGGGTCCTTCTAATAGAGGCCTTTTCTCTGTTAGAAGTGCTTACTTTGTGGAACAAGAAAGAAAAAGAGCTTCAAAGGGGGAAACCTCTAGGGAACTTAAAAAAGATTTGAGATGGCAGAGCATTTGGGGTCTGCAAGTGCCAGGAGTTTACAAAGCTTTTCTCTGGAAATTGGGCAATGAGGTGTTAGCAACAAAGGTGAACTTGTTTAAGAGGAAGGTGACAGAGGATGCTTTATGTCCAATATGTGGCAATGAGGAGGAAACTGCCATGCATGCTATGTGGCAATGTCCTGCTGCCAAGGATGTTTGGACAGGTTCAATTCGAGTGATTCAGAAGTGGTCCAGTGCAGAAGACAACTTTCTGGTTCTATGGGAGAAGTTGATGGATAAACTGTCTGAAAAAGAGCTAGAATTAGTGGCTGTATTGATGAGACTTCTGTGGCTTAGAAGAAATGTTTTATATTTGAAAAGAAGTTCAAAGATCCTGATTCTGTAGTTTGCACAGCTAGAGCAGTTATTGAAGACTTTCAAGAAGCTCGAACAGATGAGCCCAAGATAAAAAGTGCAGCTAATATGGGAAGTGGCATTCAAAGATGGTCTAAGCCTATACAGGGATTCATTAAAGCAAACTGGGATGCCTCTACAAATACAAGAAATCTGGGAATTGGGATTGTCTTGAGGAATGAGGTTGGGGAAGTTCTGGCTTGTGCTTGCTTTAAAAAGCCACCAGCTTCGGATTCAAGCCTAGCTGAAACTATGGCATTATGGCAGGCTGTTAAACTGAGTCATGAGTTGGGTTTCAATAGAGTCATACTTGAAGGAGATGCTCAAGTGGTGATATATGCTGTTAACAGTGTGGATGAGGATTTATCTTCTGGTGGGCATATAGTAGAGGATGTCAAAGCTGTGTTAAGAGAAAGAAGGTTTTGGAAGATTCAGTTTATAAGAAGAGAAGGAAATGAAGTTGCACATTTGTTAGCAAAAAAAGCTTTATTAGTTGAGCAGGATCAGATTTGGGTTGATGAGTGTCCAGACTTTATTTCTTTACAAGTTTGTAAGGAGTCTTATTGTACTGGTGATTCTTAGTTTGATGAATATACGAGGTCCATTTTCAAAAAAAAAAAAAAAAGGAAAAGTAAAGCCTCGACCCCACCCATTCTTATTATAACATGAGTTTCATTACATACCTATTTTTGTATCAAGCAATTAGTAAATTTATAAACATTGTATACTTAAGTTAACAAATATTTTATAGATTGACTTTTCTTATCTTAAAAATATGGAGGATACTTACCATGATATGTGGGACTGATTTTTTGGGGGGGAGAACACAATTTTTTGTGTCATCTATTGTCTAATCAAAGCCTCATGTTGGCATAGATGAGCATACTAATGAACACAATTTTGGAGTCGTTCATCTTTTTTCTAATTGAAACCTCATTTTTCTTTCAGATATCTTTGAGGTGGGAATCAAACCGGCAAACTGTGCTTATTTTGACCAAACCGAATTCAATTTCTGTCCAAATTCTATGTGCTGAAATGGTGAGGTGTGAATACAAAACTATGATCTCATATATATATATATATATATATATATATATATATATATTTTCTAAGGACTATTTTCTGCAATTTCTTTATGCAATATTTTTTTTATAGGTAAATTTTGTAGTAGAGCAATCAGATTTTTGAGCTTTGTAAGATGCCTGCAGGCGTTATACTAGTTTAGGATTGCGTTTATATTAAACCAGATACCCTTGAATTACTTGAGGTTTACTTGCAGAAAACTCCTTGTCGAGAGCCTATACACCTCCAGGATTAGTGAGGACTTTGTTCTCGGAAAATTCCCTGCATACAATAGATAATTAAAACCTTTTCTCACAGCTCTTCTGATTATTGTCATGATTGTCACTTCTGTTGATGGTGTACCCAAGTTTAAGCGCAATACAATACACACGCGCACTGATTATTATACATACATAAATGCACCCACCCTCATGTATGTATATCTGTGTAAGTTTATATGTTCTTATATGTGTGTGTGTGTGTGTGTGTGTGTGTGTGTGTGAGAGAGAGAGAGAGAGAGAGAGAGAGAGAGAGAGAGTCTATGTTTAATATTGCTTATGTTCCAATAAAGGGGCCTGATAACAAGTTTTAGCCCCCAATTCTCCATGGATATAAAAGTCAAATCTGTTTTGATAATCTTACCCTTTACGACTTTCTTATTATTTTTAGAGAAGGAAATTTTGCTCCTGCATACCAAAGTTGAACTTGCGAAACTGTCCTTTGGGTATGTGCATTTAATTTTAGCTGTATTGAATGAATTAGAACTTTTTATAGAATTAAAATATTAATTTAGGGCACTTATAAAAATGTATTAAATTAGGGTAATTACCTTATAGTGACTCTTCAGTGTGGCACTTTCAAGTGAAAGTTGTCCGTGCTAGATTTAATTTAATAACATAGTCCTCTTAGGGTCTAAGGTAGAAGAGGGTATGCATATGGTAGATGTGAAGCATTAGTTTTACAATATGTTAGCTAAATATATTTGCAATGCACTAACCCACATGTGTGTCTATAATGTTAACACCAGGTAACTTACCCAAAAAAAAAAAAAAAAAAAAATTGAATGGCCTAGATCAGTGGAAGGTTAACATGTATAGAAAACTAAGGAGCCATGGGATTTTTTATAATCTTGTATTTAAAATCTCTAGTGGTGCTTGATATTAATAGAAGTATGCATGTCAACTTTGAAGAGAATACTGCATTTTTTTGTTTTTCCTGATTTTCTTTACTTTTTGGTTTGCCAGATTTTACAATCATTGCAAGTAAGCTTTTCTAAATATGATCATTTTTCCATTAATTATCTCTAAGGTAATATGCATAATGCTTGTCTAATTCAGTGTTAAGAGTGGGTTTATTCTTGGAAATGAAGTCTAAAACCCTGGAATCCGCATCAACTGAATTTCAAGGTAGAAAATGATATCTATCTATTTCAGATTGTTTTGCTTTCAGACTGTACAAGCCCTGGTATTTTCATCAACTGAATTTATGTTAGGCGATATCTATTTCAGATTCTTTTGCTTTCAGACTGTACTTAGCAATTATTATCAACTGATTTTCGGTATCCTCCTCCTTGTTTAAAGGCGTTTGTTTTGCTAACAATTTGATAATTTAATGACACCACTTTATACAATGGCCCCAGCCACCCACACCTTTTTATGACATCTTTCACATAATTGTTAGCTTTCTCCTATCTGACTGGAAGTTGGTCCTTAATATTCTTCAGACTTTGAAAATTACAGAGAATGCCTTGACTCTGTTTTTAAGGGTCCAATTAGTATCACATTACGACACCGTTTGGAGTGTCATGTTATTAGGGATGCGGCTAAAAATGAGTATGATTCTGAAGAACCAATACTTTTTTTGAATGAGGTTACAATGATCGTGGAATATCATCATACCTTACCAATACTCGGTTAGAATATCTTATAATTGAGGGATACATTGAATTTTCCTTGTGTAATCTTGCAAGTGGAAAGCCTATACTGATTGGATGTGAAATGTCTCTTGCTTAGTTGTTTACCTATTGAAAAAAGCCTCTTGCCTAGCAAAATAGTTTAAATTTTGACTGCTAGTAGTGCACACATAATGAGTGTAGTTATTATGCATATGTAATCCATAGTGCTTTCATTGTAATATTAAAGATGATTATTGCAACTTGTGTAGCTTTGTTTCGGCTGTACCTGCTGATGAACAATACTATTTGCTTAACTTTCACACAGGAAATATTTTTGTTTTCCTCTTATGAGGGGAAGCAACATAAGCACACCATATAGATACAATCAAACAAAATAATTGTGGTGTTTGAGATGCTTGAAACATACAGATGGCAGCTGTTTAATTAGCATTAAAAGCATGTTAATTGTGTGATAGTATGTGTACTTGCTCTGGGAAAATGTTTTACAATACTGGCAGAAATGCTCTAAATGTGATTTTTCATCGAGAAAATGATCATAATATACTTGATTCTTGATTCTTGAAGCATCTCAACAATTGCAGGTCCCTGGTATCCTATTCACACGAATCTAGTCCACATTCCCTGTCCGTCCGGCCTTTGATATTGGCCTATTATTTCTCTGTCTCCTCACTTCCTTTGTGCGCATGATTTTATACAAAAAAAATTTCCTTAGTAATTTGTAAATTGCATGAATTAAATTGGTATTTAGAAACATTCAGAAAATTGTTTAATTACGATGAAATGACATATCAAATTGGTCTGTTGTATTGGTATTAAAAGTTTAAAAATGCAAATTGCTTATACTGTGGGTAGTTCAAATAGTCTTAAAAAGGAAAGCAACTGTAATTTTATCAAGTTTGTTGAATCTTGTTTACATTGAGTCAATGACTTTGAACAAATCATAATAAGCCTTACACACATGGTTTTGCCTTAACCATATGGTGTATATATTTTGAAATGTAATAGCAATAAATATTAAATAGTATACAGTTTCTCTTCTTCCTCTACAAAACTTCATTTTCTTTCCTCAATATTTAATTTGTTATAATTATTAATTAAAAAAATATTATGTTCAAACAACCCACAATCAGATTAAACAATTTTTTTTCCTCATATGCTTAACTAGTTAAATATATGGTGATCAAATCCCATTCAATGGCTGTTCATACTTAATGAGGCAGAAATTTATCAACTTAAGCAACCTTTTCTGGACCTAAATGATAAATTGGATAAAATTAGGGGAATTATTGAGATACTTGAGGAAAAAGCAATACTCAGTTACAAGTTTGGTAGAAAACGACATCGATTAATGCTTTTTATACCAATCTCATGCAACGCAAAGTGCCCAACATCTTGGCCTGTTTTGTGTGAAGTAAAAAAGAATAAATCATGCGATATTTGCAGGTTTTTGGAAACTGGCTCAACTTCGCTTCATTTCCAAGAATGATAAAGCTTGCAAATTTTGCCTAAAGGTTAAGCAGTCGAACAAAAGTGAACCTTTTGTTTTGTTTTTCTCCAATTGAAATAAACTTTTCCAAGCAGGTTTTGGATGCGTGATTTTGAAAGTTTCACAAATACTTTGTGTCAATGTAACTGCTGGCCAAGCTAAGCTAACATGTATGTATGGCATGAAAATTGCAAGGACTTGTTCAGTTCTCCTTAAGATCCTGCAGCCTCCTCTGCATAACTCCAGTTAAAAAAGCTGAATGCATGCATGCTTGCCCTGAAGCACTTGATACTACACTTCTCATGAAATCCAAAACATAACCTGAGAATAAGGTTCAAAAGTGAGCAAAATCACATTTATTTTCAATCTTGAAATAGAATCATTGACTTTAAAAGTACTTGGAGCTTTCAAAACTGTTTCTCAAACTTCAATTGAAATCTTTCTTTTATTAATTTGATTTTACCATAGTTTTGCATCAATATCTTTCCACCATTTACAATGTCTTCCCAAACTTCTCTTAACTTGAGCACCATTAAACAAACTCTCAGCCCTTTATCACTTGGAACCCAATGCAAGTCTCTGGCTATTTCAGGTCTAGTCTTGTTTTTGTTCTACACTTTCTTGTTTAACCTCCTAATTACCAACCTTCGGATCTCTTATCAACCATAAAGCAGAAATGTCCTTCCTCAACTCCCATTATCACCAATTCTCCTACCAACGTCAGCCACATTGTGTTTGGCATAGTTGGTTCCATGAACACATGGAAGTACAATAAACCATACATTGAAGCTTGGTGGCGACCAAACATCACCTAGGGATATCTTTTCCTAGACAGAGCACTCACGTCGGAGTTACAACCTTGGCCTTCAACTTCTCCTCCTTTTCGTGTCAATGAAAATATCAATAAACTGAAAGTATACCCAAAAATTGTGAGGCCGGTTCAAGTTCTAATGGTATGCACAATAATGGGGACATTTAGACAGGGAGATGAAGATGTGAGATGGTATGTAATGGCCGACGATGATACTGTCCTGTTTGTGGATAACTTAATTGAGGTTCTAGCAAAGTTCAACCATTCTAAATACTACTATATTGGGTCAAATTAAGTGTGTCAAGTCTAACTTTGATTTCTAGTTTGAAATGGCATTTAGTGGTGGCGGGTATACTTTTTGAGTTACCGTTTAGTGCAAGCATTGGCAACCAAGTTAGACGATTGTGTTGAGCGATATCTTTTCGAGACTATGATAGTCTTGAGAAAAGTTGTATGTGTTGTAGAATCAGTAATCAAGACTAAAAAAGCACCCAAGTTCAGAAAAATCAAATTACCATCACTTTCCATGCTAAGAAACATGCAGGCCCTGTTGAAATTGTTGTCGTCAAATTACACAGCCTCAACATTGCGGCCTCCGGATTCCAGTACTGGATCTCCTCCGCAACCCCCTCCTATATTTCTTCCTTACCATCACTTTCCATGCTAAGAAACATGCAGGCCCTGTTGAAATTGTTGTCGTCAAATTACACAGCCTCAACATTGCGGCCTCCGGATTCCAGTACTGGATCTCCTCCGCAACCCCCTCCTATATTTCTTCCCTTTGCTCTTCTTCGGCCTCCTTACTATTCTCCTGGATGTGAAGAATCATGCATATAGTGATCTTTATTACTTGAATAGGGAAGAATAAAACAATTAAAAAAGCGAGGTAATCATAACTAAGTTATTTACTTGTAGAAGTCGCAGTGCATTAGATTTTTTAACAACCTCTCAATCCCTCTCCCCTGCTTCTTCTTTACTCAAAAGTTGTTTCTGCAAATAGAATTTTATAAATTGAAGGTGAAGAAGGTGGATGCAGGGATAAAGATAAAATTGGTAGAAAAATACCTGGATCAGTCAAGGACGGCGTATTCCAGTCCGGATCTAGGTAAAAAGTCCCGCTCTGGGATGCGAGCAATCTTGGGCCAATCCTCACCTCTCTCTTGTTCGCATCTTCGTAATAAGATAGGGCAATCATAAATTGCCAACGTTTTCAAAGAGGTTAGCCTACTAATTGCTTCAGGCAGTGATGTTAAACCAGAACATGTATTAATTGTGAAACGCTCAAGTGATGCCCAATTGCAAATCCACTCTGGTATAGCCATCAAGCTTGAACAATTTGAGATTACGAGCTCTCGGAGAGTGGTTACATATTGAAGCCCCAATGGGAGAGACACCATTTTCGGAATAATCTGAAACTCCAAAGAGATGAGGCTTTTAAGCCCTTTCCATTGCATCTGGTGCTCATCGTTACCTAGATCAAGCAGAGGACAATCAGTAAGCTCCAGGTTTTGAAGCGCAGTGAGATATTGTACACCTTGGGAGAGAGACTTTAATTTAGGGCAGTAAGTTATCGTCAAATACTGGAGAGATATGAGGTTTTGCAACCCATCCTCTGGCAGTGTTTCTAGATCCTCAATTTGACCTAAGATTATTCTCTTCAATTTGGAGAGAGGAGCAGATGAAAAGGCAATGGGTGTGGAGGAAGCGGAGGAGGAGGAGGCATTCGTTATTGTTTGTTGCACTGGCTTCCAGCTGGCATTCCTTAGGTATAACACTTCTTTCAGATGTGGAAACATTGGCAATGAAGTCAACATAGGGCAATCCCATACTTCTAAATTTGAACGACGAGGAAAAGAAGGGAGTAATAAAGCATGCCCCGTAGTACTCTCCGTCATTGATGATGTTTCAAAGGAATTCTCGTTATCAGTAGTATTGATATCCACATTATAATAGTAACTCATCCTCCACCAACCCTTGAGATTAGGACAGGAATAGAAATAAATTGCCTCCAGAGATGGAAAAATTGCTGTTGGAGCCGACGAAGAAGAAGATAACTCATTGTTGTCACTACAATCTGAAACGTACTCTATTCCAAAAGGTTGTACAGCAAAATACTCTTAAGAGAGGGTAGTCGACTCAATGGAGGCAAATATTTCAATTTCCCACAACTGCTTAATGTTAAGTGAACAAGATTTGTGAGAGACATAAGCCACATCGGAACCCTCGCACCCCCATAATTATATATAAACAGCTTTTTAAGATTTGGGTGAGGATCAAGGCCTTCCAATGCCATTTCATCACGTGAATTAACATTTTCCCTGCTCCAACGTAAAGTCAAAACCTGAAGATGTTCCTTCTCCTTTAGATTTGCACCCTTACATTCTAATGCGAAGTCTTCCCCCCTAATCTCTAATTCTCCTCTTAAGCTATTCAGTCTGTTTAGCTCGCTTAACCGGCCACTATCCTCTGGGGCCGAATTAGAGTGGGCAACAAACTTAGATAATGTCTGGAGATTTTTCAATTGCCCCAATCTATGTGGCATATAAGTCAAACTATCACATCCATCATTGTAAAGATGCCTCAGGTTGACTAATTTCGTAATTCCTCTAGGCAATTCTTTAAGACTCGAGCAACCAGAGAGTCTTAGTATATACAAATTTTGCAACCTCATTATGGAATGGGGCAGCTTCTCAATTTTTTCATTCCATGAAAGATCAAGATCTCTTAAATGCTTCAACTTACATATGGAACTTGGTACTAAATCAAACTGTCTTCCATGTAAATCCAGCACTCGCAAGAACTTCATACTTGAAAAGATTGCTTCACATGAAGTACTTGACTCTTGCAAATTCTCGAATTTACCAAGTGAAAGAAGTGTTCGTATCCTACTAGCTTTAGGCGAGGAAGTTGGAATTACAAAGGAAAAATCTCTATTGTTGACCAATGATTCGTGTCGAGTTTTCTCATAACACTTTTTTCCTTGGATTCTAATTTGGTGATAAACGATCCTGCTACTGAGCTTGCAAGATCATGCATGACGTCGTGCATTTTACTCCAAATCAAGTTTTCCAAATAATCCATTTCAGCTTCTTGAATGAAGGATCTCCGAAGTAAATCCATGAAATACTCATGACCAACATCTTCAAGACATTCATTTTGATTGGATAGTTTGATAAACCCCTGTGCTATCTAGAGATTTATCAATTTTGATTTTTCCATCACGTAATTCTTTGGACATATACTACAATAAGCGAAACATTGTTTCAAATGTGATGGAAGTTGATCATAACTCAGCTTAAGAGTTGGTAAGATGTCATTTTCTTTTATTTTTGGCAGATTATTGTTTTTGAAAGAAACCCACCCTGCATCAGAATTTTCCAAGGACAGTAACCTTCCAATTGTTTTGATGACAAGAGGGACACCTGAACACTTTTCTACAATCTCCTTTCCAACTTCCACTTTTCTAGAATTCACTGGCTCTTGTCCGTTCTCAAATGCTAATTGCTTGAATAAACACCATGACTCCCGTTCGTCTAAACACTGTAAGGGATATTCTACAATTGTTTGGGTAATTTGTGCAACTCTTTTACTTCGTGTAGTTATTAATATTCTACTGCCACTTGCACCAACCTCCAACAGTACTTTCAAATCATCCCATTTTTTAACATCCTCATTCCAAACATCATCCAGCACAAGTAAGTATTTCTTTCCACCAATTTCTTTTCGAAGACCATGCACTAATGTATCCATTTCAACATTGTCTGGTTTCTTTTTTATTGCCGATTCCAGGATTTTTTTGACAACTTTTTCGACTTCAAAACTCTCATAGACACATGTTAAATATTTTAACATGAACATTAATAAAACGGATCTTCGATTTCATATGATCTACAATAATAAATAATAACGAATAATACGTACCTTTCTCCATCAGTTCAATGAAGAAATAGATCTGACTATGAGGAAAGGATCACCCTAGCAACTTTGCCTCACAAGTGTCTCACGATGGCAAAAGGCACTCTAATGTTGTAGGTGAGAACCCTTTAACTCCTCAGTGCTATTTATAGATTTCTGACTATCAAGAAATCTCAGAGTTTGTATATGACTATAATTAGAGATAGAGAATTTTAATCTTATCTCTTAGGAGTTTTCTTATCCCGTTATCACTCATCGTTTATCTGATAAGTTTGAGCTATTTCAAACTCTATTAAGATGGGTGTGTGGGACATAGAGTTTTAATAAAACTCTTACATTCTCCCACTTGGCCCATACGCCCATAAAATAATATTTTTCGTTCATGGGTTTATTGTAGGAAATTAACCATACTGCGCAAATTCATTTCCTGAAACTTTCATAGCTCAAAATACTTTTCATGAGTTTCGTAATATCAATGTTAAATCAACTACTAATGCGAGTCATGGCGGTCCTCTGTTATATAATCAACAAATTCCCTTCCATGTACCACAATACCAGCAACCAATTTTACATGATCTTTAATTGGGATAATTAAGGCTAATACCGTGATGCCTTGGGTTCCAATTCATGTCTGTTACAGACATTATCTTGTCATCATTCTTCCAAACCATTCAATGTACAAATAAGTGGAAAGACAAGAAAACAGAAACAACCATAATAGATATCTTTCAATGTCCAGTAACAAAATATATAGCATATCAATGATCTGTATAACATGTTCACATTATGGGTATAAGCATTTGAACCCATCTTTTCAACATATTTTTTGAATTATAATCATTAACACACTATTGATATGGACATATTTGTTTCTGTATTTTCTCCTTAACACTTGGGTATTTAAAATTTTATTAAATACTCATCATTCGGAGAAAAATACTTTGAGGAATTCTTGCCATACATTCTTAGTGGCTTGGCTTTAAGTCGACAATTCAAAGTCCTAAGATAAATTTCCTCAGTTAAATACTATAAACTGTGGCCTCAAAGCATACCACAAACTCGGTCCCTATTGCACATGAAGCAATAAAAGATTTGCCTCATACTTTTCCATAGATAACTCTACTATATAGCAAAATACATAACCATAACTGTATTTTTATCATTTGAGTAATTTCCTAAAATAGGGTCTGAATATCCAGTTACCTTAAGAATATCAGTTCTTCTTAAGACAACAATATAATCTTTAATTTCTTGCAAATAACCTTGCACTCTTTTCACAGCTTTTTTTTTTTTTTTAGTCAAACATCCTTATGTACTTTGGCAACAACCAAAGGTGCCGACTGAAAAACTGATATTCAACCTTAAAATGCATATACAGAATTTCTTTAATAACCTAATCAATTCGAGAATATTATAAAATACTGAGCATGTCACATTTTATTCTTCATGCAAAGTCTTTCAAAATTTTATGCAACGATACTGAAACAATCTTAACAGTCATTGTCTTGGTATTAAATATCAATCTCAATTATGAATGATGTCTCATTCATAAATTTCATAAACATATACATACATGACCATAAAAACAAATATACTCCCACTGACCTACAGGTATATATATTAACAATAAATATTTTTCTTAAACCAAAACAGTATTGGTATTATCAAATTTCATATACCAATCTTCAAAAACTGTTACCTCTTCTAGGTAATCCTTTTATTCGTTTCTTGTAGATTTCAGACTTTTACTCTACAATTATTTTTACATTCATTTGATGTAACTCTAGACTATAAAAAGTTACTAATGTCATAGTGATCCTCAATGAGTTCTTTCAGATTTAATAGAAAAAAAAATCTCTAATTGATGCTCATTTCTGAGTGAAATCCTTAATTACAAGTCTAATTTTATATTATTCAACATTGCCCTTGAAGTCAAGATTTTGTCTCCAAAATCTATTTCCATTCGACTTTTCATACATTTCAGACAATTTAAACAAAATTGCAGACTTTGCATTGATCCATGGATTTCAATCACTCTTTTATGCATCAATCTTTTACAGAATCACTTATTTCTATAATTTGTGAAAACATATGTAAACTTTTATTTATTTTTATATCACATTCAAATTTTGAAGATACACCACATAACTTAACCAAATAGCAAATCAAGAAGATTGCATGAGGTTACCTGTTCTGATGTCTCTATGGCTAATTCTTCAGTAGTGTTTCTCTGATGAGATGAATGATCATTTGCTTGTTGTTCCATATTATCATTAAAATAATCATAATAGGAAACTACAAAAATTTTCAAAAAAAGACGAGAATGCATTTCACAATAATCACATTTCTATTTTCCATACTCCCACTGTTTTTGCTAACCATAAGAAATTTGATATTTCAATTTCTTCGATAATAATAATGTACCCAATAACTATTATAAAATTCAACAATCTTTCATTTGGGTTATAAACTATTACTTTAATTTGACCACCTATACATGAATATGCCTTAAAACAATTCATACTTTTAAAATGAATCATTAAGGCTAAAAACAATTCATACATGAATATGCCTTAAAACAATTCATACTTTAAAACCAATTCATATAAGTTCTAAACCATTATAGCCCAACTCTTAATATTTTTCATGACACTATTTCAATCTAATTCAATGATTTTCACATTTCTATCTAACTACAATTCCTCCCCATGAGAATTACTACAAGAATTACTAATGGCTTGAGACTTCTCATGTAGTAGATAGATACATTCATATCATGAAAAATATCTATAAAAGTAATGAAGTACTTATATCAAATATTATAGGGAAAAAGATTTAGATGCGTCTATATGCATAATCTTAATAAAATCTTCATTTCTTGTGGCATCTTTTATTGGTATGTTTGATTTATTTTCCTTTTATATAAATCAACACGCATCCTAAGATTAGAAAACCTAAATGCGGAAAATATTTTATTTACTAATCTCTTTTACTTTTCTTGAAGATATTCTCTAAACTTTTATACCACAAATTATATTTCAAATTCTATGCCATAAATTGTAAAAGTTTTCATAAATCATTTTTCCCTTTGGCTCCTGTACATACCTCATAAGTGAAAAAACTTTGAGCAAATCAAATATGATGAAGGCATGACAAATAAAACTTTATTGGAAAGAAAAAAAAAAAAGAATCAACATAAGTGACATATTGAAACAAATTGAAATTTTAACATTTGTACTCCAGTTTAATTTAAAAGAATGCATAAACATGTATAAGATCTGATTCAAAACTTATTTGGTTTATCCTTCATTTCGAATCATGTCTTATGCTTAGGGCACGTAAACCTTCATGTGTCATTATTTCTTTTAAACTTCAATTGACACAATTCTTATATTTTCATTACAATCATTTCCTCCCTTTCCCAAATGATACAAATGATTTTTCATACAAATGAGCAAAATAAATTTGTATCTAGCTAACAACCATGCTACTAACATGTTCATATCTTATTATTTTAATAAAATAATAATGCCTTTAAAGTAAACAATCATGTACAAAAAATTCATACAATTTAATATGAAAGTAGCTAAACATTGTACTTTTCTGGCCTTTATCATTACTCTCAATGATAATTGATGTTTAAACATAAAAAGCTCTCAGTGTAAATTTGATATGCTCATGTTTCTCTATATTAGAGTCCATTCTATATATGAAACTTGTAATGATATTCATATGCTTACTGCAAGAAAAGCATTTTGATCACTTTAATACTTTGAGTTCGACACTCATAAGCAATAATTATGGATGAACTAATAGTGTCATCGAGATCCCTTCCCTCATTTGGGAGTGAATCCCAATGCACAGAATGTTCCCTCAATCTTAATTTCAGAATTTAAATATTGCATTATCAAGAATTTAAACTATTATGAATGAACTAATAGTGCCATTGAGGTCCTTCCTTTGGGAATGAGCCCCAACACACAAAGTGTTCCCTCCAATTTTAAATTCTGTGGATGAACTAGCTGTATCATCAGAATTCTCATTTGGGAGTAAACTCTAACACACAAAGTGTTCCCTCCAATATTAAATTCTGTGGATGAACTAGTTGTATCATTAGAATTCTCCTTTGGTAGTAAACTCTGACACACAAAGTGTTCCCTCCAATCTTTCTTTAATGGATGAACTAGTAGTGTCATTAAAATCATACTTTGGGAGTAGATTTTAATACAAAAAATTTTTCACTCCAACATTAATTTGATGGATGAAATAGTAGTGTCATCAAGACCCTCATTTGGGAGTAGATCTTGACACACAAAATTATTCACTCCATCATATCCACCTTACTATGGAATTTAATGATTTTTCACCAAAATTTAAGAAAATCTTGTACCTTTGGGCAACCAAGTTTTTCTATAATTTTAATGTAAATCACTTGTCCATATTGGATAAGCAATTATATATAGCATGATAATAAGAGCCAATTCATACATGTATATAAGGTTTATGTATGTAATAATAACATGCATATAACATTTAATCAAATTTTAATACATGTATTTAACAATAATAACATGCATATAATTTTAATAATTTCCATACATGTAGATAACAATAATAACATGTATATAAGATTTAATTAAATTTTCATAAATGTACATAATAACATGTATTTAATAAAATTTTCATACATGTAGATAACAATAATAACATGTATTTAATAAAATTTTCATACATGTAAATAACAATAATAACATGCATATAACATTTAATGCATGTAAATAATAGCATGCATATGACATTTAATACATGTATTTAACAAAAATAACATGCATATAACATTTAATAAAATTTAATACATGTATTTTAATAATAATAACATGCATATAAATTTAGCATTAATAAAATTTTTATACATGTAAATAACAATCATAACATGTATATAAAATTTAAAGGAAAAAAAAAATTTTTTTTAAATAAATAATATTTTAATATAACCGATCCGGACCGGGTCAGACCCGGACCGGTTCAAAACCGGACCGAGACTCAAAATCAACTGGATATGTTGACTTGGGCCAGTTCACTATTCAGGCCCAATTTATTATTGGTTCTTTTACTGGGCTGGGCCAAATCAGTGGCCCATGGCCTGTTTACTTCTCTTCTCTTGGACTGAAACAAGTCCAGTTAATCTACAGCCCATATTTTAATCCATAAAAAATAATAGAATCTGTTTAATATAAAGAATTGGGCCGAAGCCCACAGCACATAAACCTTCAGCCTCTTCAGCCTATCACACATGTGAGGAAAACCTAACTTATAAAAAATTTCTTCTTCATTCAGATAAAAACCAGCGCCGCACCATAACTTCTTCCAGCAACAAGCACGCAATATTATCAGAGATGGCAGTTCAACGGTGGTCCACGCCGGCGACTAGAAGACGGCATGGAATCCCAAGCCTCCTCCCGCCGCTGAGGTCCACCTCCTCTCCACCTCTCTTTTTTTTCTTTTTTTTTTTCAACGAAAACCAAAAACCAGAGGAAAAAAAAATTTCTGTGCAACACCATTCGGTTTCCTTTTTTTTTTTGTTTTTTAACGAAAACCAGAGGGAAGAAAAAAAAAATTCCTGTGCAACACCATTCAGTTTCCATCTTTATATAGTTTCGAGTTCATAAAATTGGGAGCAATTTCATATGCATGAATATATAGAAATTCATATATGCAATTTCATATATATATATACAGATCATGAATGCCACAATATTATATTCAGAATAAAACAAAATATAATTTTTATGCATGTGTGGCGTTGAGGCATAATATCGGTACAAAGCCGTATAAATTTTTCCCGAAAAGAAATTTTAAAGTGATATACAGCATCTGCAATATTATATCGAGATCATAAAAAATCTATAACCTAAAACTCTGATACCACATGTTAAATATTTTAACATGAACATTAATAAAACGGATCTTCGATTTCATATGATCTACAATAATAAATAATAACAAATAATACGTACCTTTCTCCATCAGTTCGATGAAGAAATAGATCTGACTATGAGGAAAGGATCACCCTAGCAACTTTGCCTCACAAGTGTCTCACGATGGCCAAAGGCACTCTAATGTTGTAGGTGAGAACCCTTTAACTCCTCAATGCTATTTATAGATTTCTGACCATCAAGAAATCTCAGAGTTTGTATCTGACTATAATTAGAGATAGAGAATTTTAATCTTATCTCTTAGGAGTTTTATTATCCCGTTATCACTCATCGTTTATCTGATAAGTTTAAGCTATTTCAAACTCTATTAAAATGGGTGTGTGGGACATAGAGTTTTAATAAAACTCTTACAACACACACCCACATTTTTGGTTGAAAATGTTTATCTATTTCCTCATCATTAAAGATGAATTGAGCTAGTGTGGTCTTTCCTAATCCTCCGATGCCAGTAATCGGAAGGATTCTGACATTCTTTTTAACATTGGAATCATAAAGAAGTCTTTTTATGATCTCCTTCTTGGCATCCTCTCTACCAATAACTCTTGCCTCAGGTACATAGGAATGACTATCATCCCTCTTCCTACGGCTTACTCCTATCTCCACAGGGTGTTCCTCCAAGTGGAATTTCCTATCAGTTGCAATGACATCTAACTTCTGTCTAATTGCCTTAATCTTATGACCCATTTTCAGATTATAGATAGGTTGATTTGATTTGGAGAAGAAGATTCGTACCTTTTTTGCCATCTTCTCCCGAGTCATCATCTCTCGCAACAGACATTCAGTGGAGAAACCATCCAGCAAGTCGTCTGCATCATAAACGACATCCTTAAGCTTTTCAAGCCAATCAATAACTTCATGGTTGTTCACTGCCCGTTGCTCCTCAGCATCAAGAAGCACGGCTTGGATTGTCGAAATGGTGTTCTTGAGCTTCTCAAGCTCATCTGTGACACTCCAGAGCAGTCCAATCTCTTTGAGAGCCAGGGAGCCCAAGCTCTCAATGATTCGTGCAACATCACGCCATTTTTTGATGGTTGGTGATCAAGGAGTATTGCTGAAAACGGCTCTTGAGTTGAGTTGCTTGAGGGATGGAAGGAGGATATGCTGGCTTTGAATACAGAGGACTCTGGTCGTGACCAACATTTATAATGCCCTGCTCGTGCAGTTGCTTGTTATGCATGAAAATTGATGTTATTGTTGAAGATGCTTTGCTTACTGCCTTTTCTAACCTTCCAAAATTCATAAAGTTATCTTATCACTTTTGAAGATGCTCTCTGTTTTTTTCTGTTGGACACATGACTAGAATTTTCTGCAATATTGGATTCTTGAAGTTCTTTAAATCTGGGAAATCTTTAATTATTGGGAAAGCTTTTGCTTTGTTCGTTGCTCGGAATTTCCTTCTATATACTCATTTTGAAGATGCTCTCCTTATTGTTGTTCTTTTTTTTCCTTATCCTTTCTCTTTATTTCTCGGAGATGCCTTTCATGTTCACATTTTATTGTTGGGCTTTCGATTTTGTGTAGCTTTGGTCTTTGTGGGTTGTTTAGCAGTTGGGCCGAGAGGCCTATTGGGCTTTTTCAGCTTTCTATTTAGTTTTTTTTTTTTTTTTGTTATTTCTTATAGGAATTGTTGCAAGCTTTTTTCCTTTAAATTATAATTTTTATTCATAATCTGCTGTCTTTTCTTTACTTTCCATAATAAGATACTAAAAATTTCAATTATTTTTCATTTTTTTAAAATTTTCAAATTTGGTATAAATTGATAAATATAGGTATCTATGTTCTAAATTGAAAAAGTTTATAACTTGAGTTACAAATTGAAACGAGAAATATTATACCTATAAAAAGATTTCACAAAATGAACTTACAAATTAATGTGTCTAAGTGTCTTAATATGATATATGTTAACATCGTGTTTTGCACATCTTTAGGTCAGGCTTCAATGACTCGGTTCTTCGACTTTGGGTCTGCATACATAGAAAAAACACAAAGAGTCGAGGGTCTTGGTAGAGACCGGAGAGTCTTCGATGCCTAAGTTAGTATCCTCTTAGTAATTTTTGTGAGAGAGTAAAGGAATTAGAGAGAATTCTTTGTACCTAGGGATTGGCTTTTATACTCGGATTTTAGGGATCAACTGCCCATACCTTGTGTCAGTAGATATGTTCTCTCAACAGTTTCCTTGAGTAAAATTTTTTGAATATGGCATGGCTCCCTGTCCTTTCCATCCTGCGGACGCACGCCGTTAGGCTCCTCTTCTTTTACCTATTAGAAAATTAAGGGCTCACTGTGCTTCCCGTTCACTTGCTTGCACAGTGCTATTTAAGGCTAGGCATCGTAGGGGAATGCCGAGGTGATGTGTCTCCACCTTCATTGCATTTTGGGGGTCTTCTTGCGTGATTATGGTTATAAGATGGCCTCTAATGGACCTAGGAGTTGCCCGGTTGGGCCGAGTTTCCCATTTTTAAGCTTGTCTTCTGGGCCTTCAATTCGAGAGGAAAAATTTCTTTACAATATTTTTTATTATAAAATATATCTAACATATCATATTAAATCAATGTTTTTTTTTTTTTTTTTTTTTTGTTTTTTGGTAGAATCTCTTTATAATGGTAGAAAATATACTTGATACTTTACTAACGAAAAATATCATCTCTCCTGAAAAACATTAGACTCTACTCTCCTAAAGTAGTACTCATTCAATAATATGAATTTTAAACTATTAAATTATCCCTTTATGCCTCAAACTATCACTTCTTTTATAATCTGTCTCTTCATTTGAGATATAGTTCATAAAATTATATCATTTTACTTATTTTTTAAATCTATTTTAATTATTAGATCTAAAAGGCTGAAATAAATTGTGAATTATGTTGCACTCGAGGGACTAAGTAATAGTTTTTATAATTCGAGGGTCATGCTACCGGCTACAAATATTATGGTATTTTAAGGGAGTAAAATGTAAAATGTGACTTCCTTTATTTGTTACTTGAAAAATGTTTTAACCAAATAGAGATTTCACAAAAAGTAAATTTATAATTAACGTAACTTGAAGTGATACGTTAGATTGTAAAATTATTTTTATTACAACATAGATTTAATATATCATATAAAATTATATCAATTTATAAATTTATTTTTATCTAATCTTTTTATAAATTTACTTCTCTTGTTGGCTTGAGGGCATAAACAAAAGCATTAAGATGAGAATATCTCTTTTATGTTCTTTTTATTTTTTGGATCCCTCAAATTAGGTCTCTACCAACACCCAAGTGGTCATGTTTGGTTATAAAAAATGTTTGAAAATATTTAAGAACTTTGGTAATTTATTTGAGAGTTTGTAAAAGTTGTAGTAATTTTTATGCTTAATTAATGATTAGACAATGGTCATATGAAAAGCTGAAAATTTGAAATAGGAAAATCTTTTGTGTTTGAATAATTTTTGTGAATGAAGTTACTATAAAAGTTGAGAAATGTTAAAAAATTTTAAAAAATTCTTTAGTTGCTGTTCGGTATTCTCAAGCTGCTTATGGATTGCATAGGATAGTGTAATTTTTTCTGGTCAAAACCAAAGCCAAAGGGAGTAAGTGACTTTATGATAATGTTGGTTTCAATTTGTTTTTTCCCCTTAGAAAACCATCCCTAAGCATAAAAATTCAAAATGCTACTTAATATATTTTCATATAATTTTTATGTCAATATATTGATATGGTATTGTACGTCAATTTTTGAATTTATTATTTTGAAAATAAAAAATTATTTCATGACTGACAAACAATGTCACATCAATATATCGTGATGGGAATAGAAAAATAATGCTCTTGTAATGTATGAAAGGATGATGAAATATAAATAAGGACTTGGCATGCATGCAAGATCTTATACTGTTGAAGTAGAGAGAAATTCTTATAAATAATTTCACCGATAATCATGACCAATCTTTTCCTTAAATAATTATAAATGATATTGCAATTAATAGCCTTTATATTAATTCTAACAACTTCAGTTATAACATTTATTTATTTATTTCTAAACAAGCTTGCGTATAATAAAAAAGTGTTACAAACATCTAAGGACGGTCTTTCCTACTATCAATGTACAAAATATTAGTAGAAATAATATCTAATGGAATGTTACAAAATAAAGAGTTTGTAGCTGCACATTACGCAACTAAATGTGCAAATCGATTTTGTGATCGATCTATCTTGTTAAAACTCCAGCCATTGTGAGATTTCAACGAGTTTGTAATATCGTCCGAAATTGGAGATATTTGCCAGATCACTTCCTCTTTATAAATGGAAGAAATCACTAATTGAGAGTCTCTAACTAGAGACTAATTTCGAAACTAATTTTGCTCTGCTATTTTGAAACTAATTTTGCTCCTGGTGCCTTTGCAGTCACTGGGATTGTCGTGAAGTTTTCCTCAGCCCAAAGTAGAAAAAGAATGGCAAAAACCTCTCACAAATTAAAATTGTATATCTTTTGATGCAACAATTAGAAACTCTTCCTCATTGGCGTCAACAGTTAAGGTGAAGTCATCGAAATCTAGACTTAAAAGCTTTTGTTGAGATGTTACACAATCATTTTATAATTGTGATTCTTTCCTAATATAAACACATATGTAGTTGTACTAAAGCAATTATTTAAATAAATAATTTTTAATATTATTTAAATTGTAAAATGACAAAATTTTTATAGTTTTATTTACGAGTCGTGTGCAAAGTATATAATGCATATTATTAATGTGAAAATTTAAATTGATCTCGTAAACCAATTTAAGATATAACTTTTTATTTTTATATCAACAGTACCAATGACAAAGAAGGAAGTTTAATCTTTACGAACGGACAACATTAGAGGAGCATTCGATGCGTAAAGTATCATCATCATAACATTGGTTAGGTAGGGGTCTTCGATCTTCGGGGTGCAGTTTGGATGTTAAGTTGAAATGAAATGTTAAAAATTAAAAATTAAAATATTATTTTTAAATATTATTATTATTTTTAAATTTAAAAAAATTAAATTATTTATTATATTTTATATAAAAATTTAAAATAATTATAATGATAATACGAACCTAGACAAATATATCAATTGAGTGCACGCTTATTTAAAGAAAACTTAGGATTCGTTTCTTTATTCAAATCTAAATTATTTTATCTTATATTATTTCATTTTAATATTATATATATTTTTATTTTTAAAATAAAATTAATATAAAAAATTATATTATAATAATATTTTACTTAATTTTTAACTAAACATTTCATTTCATCTTATTTAAATTGTGTAATCAAACGATTCAAACCATTCATTGAGAAAAACGTTCGCACGTGGGTGCAATAAGCAAAAAGCAGACGGTAAAGTAAGAGATTGGAAAGTAAATCCTACTTTTCGTCTCCCCTGTTTCTTTTCATTTCTGTCTCCTTACTTTGCCATTCCTCGCAGGAGCATCGAGTTATTTTTTTTTTATCTCTTCTTGCTGTGAGCAAAGCACGTCAGTGCAAATTCTTTGTTTTTTTTTTTTTTTTTTTTTTCTCTTCTTGTTGGGAGTAGAACACAGCAGTGCAAATTCTTAATTTTTTTTTCCCTCTTCTTGCTGGGAATTTTTTTTGTTCTCTTCTTGCTGGTAGTAGAACACAGCAGCTTTATACATAATTTCTAGGAAGAAGAAGAAGATGGTTCATGAGTTTGGGCTTTTGTTGGTGCTTCAATCTATTTGGGTGTTAATTGCCTGTCCATAAACATTTGCAAATTCATAAAAAAAAAAGTACAAAAATTTGGATGCATACGCCAAAAATCAATCGGCATAAAACCAGAGAAAGAGAGAGGAGAAGAGGCGGAGGTGATGGGTCTATTGTTTCTACGTTTGCTTCTTTGGTTTTCCTGTTACTCCATTTTTCTTCACTTTTCCGTTTTTAACCTTGCCGTTTATTTCCTTTTCTTGTCAGCTATTGTCAGCTATCACATGTGGGGTATTAGTGGTAAGTTTTTGGTACGTTTTATTTTAAGTACAAAAAGCATTTCTCATATACTTTAGGATCGATAGTTCACACAATATTTGTTTTTTTTTTTTTTTTTTTTGCACACAAATATTTTGAAAAAAGCGTGTTATCTTAATTTGAATCTTGATATATAGTTTATGAGTAGTGCTACATGTACAGATGTACTTAAATTTTTATTACAAGATCCATTGTGTTAGTTTTTTTTTTTTTTTTAATTTAAATTTGAAATTTGAAATTTTATGATTTGTAGCTTATCAATAACTGACATGTAAATGAATAAATTCTTTGTAAGTTTTTCTTAAGCACATTTAGTATTTTCCATAATTTATGTGATGAGAATTTAAAAATACAAAGAAAAGGATGGGATTGGCTTACGTCAGAAGCACTGTTGAGTCTTAACAGTGGCAACTTCATGCAAAATTTGTTGAAAGGCAGGACCTTCCGACCTTATCCAGAAGCACTAGGGTAATTAATATTTGAAAAAATCTATTCATTATCCATTTTCTCATCATCCTCTCATCATCCCATGATGTGACATTAGATGATAGGTTTACAAGTGAAATATAATAAATAGTCTCCAATCATTTAATGCCACATCATAGGATGCTGAGAATTGGGATAATGATATTTGTTCTAAGTTTTCCACACAATGACGACGTGTGGGGTAATCCTTAACTTTTAGTTATGAGCCAACCATTTCTGGGGTGCACCTCTTCACAATTTATCAATACATTGTGAAATTCATGGGGTTACCAGTTTTGCATTTACAGTGACTTTTTATAATCCTTTACTACCAAATATTTTATACGTGTTGTTTGTTACTTGGGTTGGTTATAATCTAACGAGAGTATTCCTCCTCCTCTTTAGTCGGCTGTTCTTTTGTATATACTCCTTGTGCAGTTGGTTGTGTCCCTTGGTGGCTTTAATAAAATCGAATTATTTTATATGGAAAAAAATCTAAGGAGAGTAGATCAAAAGGTTATAACTCATGTGCATGTATGGCTAAAAACATAAAAACAAGCGGAAATGAAAATTATGTGAACTTTGACTTATGCAACACCAGTAATGATGATTCATTATTAGATGTGAGGACGGTTATTCGCTTCAGTAGAGGGCTAACTAATAATGGTCAGGTGGCTGCTCCTGACAAGTTTCATGGTGATGAAACTCATCTTCTAACTGTGGAAGATCTTTTTGACCCCCTTTGTGTCTTAAGCTTTAAGTGCTGCTGGTAAAATATCATTCTGGTGTATGACTTGAGGTTATCCTGTTGCTGTAGTTTTTTGCTATGTTGTCTGTTGCAATATCTACAAGGCTTAGGAAGTATGACATTTCCTGTGAAATGAATTTATCATAGACAGAAGTCAAAAGGACATGAATTTTTCATCATTTCAAGCACTTTATGTCTTCTTTTAATGTCCTTTTTTCTGAGGCTCCAACTACCTTGGCAAAGTAGAATGCTAACCTAAGTGTACTATGCATTTAAATATTGATGAGGAACATTATCTTACATTACTTTGGTAAGATACCTCATTAGATTCTACGTTGTGACATCATGTATTATCTGATACACTTGCTGTGGGTAGGGAGAGGCAAGTATATCATGTTCGCTGCCAGAGAATGGTGTTTCCAATTCATATTCTCTCTTCTCAAAAAAGGCAGTTGATGAACTTCTTCAATCTCCAGTTCAGGGATCTGATGATCACCTTGTAGAGTTCTCAGAAGCCTTGAGAAGTATGCTCATGTTGAATTCTTTTATGTTACGTACATCTTCAATATAACCACATACTCTGCACATGTCTAAAACTGAAACCGGGATGCTTAATTTTTTTTCCATCTCATCTCTAGCTGTTGCAAAGGCCTTAAGGCGTGCTGTGGAAGGAAAGGCTTCTGCTCAAGCTGAGGCAGCTGAATGGAAGCGTAAATATGAACTGGAGAGAGCACGAGATCTGCAAATGGAGTGCAAAGGTTTTCTAATGTTGAGCAATAGCAACATTTAATTACATATTCTTGTGTTGTTTTCAATATGTAAAGAAACGTCTTTAAAATTAGGAATTGCTAGTCAGACTCAAATTAAAGAAGAAGCCTTGTTCTAAATCATCTTGTGTACTTGGGCTATGCCTATCCTTATTAATAATATCGTTTACTTATAAAAAAAAAATTATTTGGAGATGGCTACTGCAGTCCTTGTCCTTGATTCAGTGCTATTCAAGGCCAGGCTGTTCTTTTGTTCAAATTTCCATCCTTTTTTTTTATAAGTAAAAGTAAAGTTTTATTGATATAAAAGTAAAGTTTTTTTGTTCGCATTTCCATCTTGCCACTGCTGTTCCACAGAAAATTCATTATAAACTAGTTCCTTTGCTTGTAGATAGTTCATGAATACTGTATCACTTCTCTACAGTATCATAGATGTCGGTCATCATTGTCCTCTCATCATGGTTGGCTCGTTTAATAATAATTCATGCCACCTTTATCTTATTGAAATTACATCTATCACTTATCCTATCCTTTATTTTTTGTGGATTCATATTCCTTGTAATGGGCATTATGTGTCTTCTGGTTTGAAAATTTTGGCACCATATAATGTTCAAGCCTTACAGTCGCTGTATTAAAGAGATATGTTTCAAAATTGCTTAACTTAGTTCTCCTCCAGGGAAAGAAAATTCTTGATCATCCTGTTAATTTAACTGATTTTTATTTTCATTGTTGTCATCATTGATCTAAGATGACAAAAGGAAATCTTTGGTCTTCAAATTTCTTTACTATGTACTTTTTTATTATTAAATCATCACTGGTTGCATATTGCCTTGCCTGCTAATATTCCCTTTTTATTCTAAATCTCTCTACAGTTTTAGCTTTACCATTTATCTTCACTGTAGACTCATGAACTAGTGCCAAATTGCCAACAAACAGATTCACTTTGGGACCATCCGAACCAACTCAATTTTTTCACTCCACAAAGCATTAGCAATCTTGCAATGGGATAAAATATAATTAAAGAACTTCCCATTCCAGTTCAAGAAAATTTTTGAGAGAACTCAAAGGAAAATGGAAAAAGCCATGTATAGAAAAGAGAAAGTAGAAGACAACAGTGTAAAACATAAAGAGGATTCAAAGAAAAATAGACAATAATTATGCACTGATTTTTTTAATATCTATATCTAATTCTTGGATTCTAATATTTTAAGAAAAAACAATTAGTTTGTAAGATTTGGATTTTGGGGTTAAATTTTGAAAAAATATGATTGTTTAGATATTTAGGTATGTAAAGGGGTTTCTCTCCAAAAAAAGGTACATAAAGCGGTTATTTCCTTTATTTACTTTTTTTTGGTTTTGGGTGGGCGTGCCGGGGGGAGGGGGGGGGTCAGTGGCCAGTTGCCACCGCCTACCCCCTTTAGATCTGCCCTTGGTGTGCCATTATTGACTTATTAAGACTAAATCTAGGTTATACAAATCTTAACCGTAAAAATACGCCAGTGACTCAATTGAAAGCATTGAACTGAGTAACTATATACCAAAAACCTCTAGATATGAGGATCGGTCATTTGCTTTTGCCAACCGTATGAGATGGTGGGGTGGTAGAGAGCTCATGACAACCATGTCTAAAAAAAATTTCCTATTAAGAATGTGTTAACGTTACCGCTGGGGAGCAATTGTCTTATAGAAAATGAAGCCTCGACAAACAGATTATAACGGTTATATTTTTCTAAAATAAGAAATATATTTTTGGGCTACAAACTTCATTTTGTCTCCTTTAGAGCTCTTATGTCCTACTTAGCATTCAAAAACCACAATTCATGGGATTCAATAGAATTCCATTGAAATTACGATTAGCAATCAAAGAATGGCTGACTGGTACTACAAGAATTAAGACTAGTATTGCTGAGGTGTTGATCACTGCAGCTTGGAACATAATCAAACTTCCAAGTGAGTTGTAGAATGAATAGGAGTGGAAAGATCACTTAGCTCTTAATGGGCCAAATCAGATTTTAACCAAACCGTAGCTGGTGTTGCTTGATAATTGGTGAATTGTGAGAGAATTGTTTTTTGATTGGTAAATAAGATTTTATTGATCACAGAAATAGGCAAACACCCGAGTACACGGGTCACATACGATAGCAATGCCTAGGAGTGATTTTCTAGTGATACAAGAAATTCATGAATGGTCATCCCATTAAAATCAATTACAATCGACCAGTGGAACAAGGTGTTAAAAAAGAAAGTTCTAAGTTCATCCAATGACTGCTAACAAATCTTTGAAGCTTCGCTCGTTCCTGTCCCTCCAAAGACATCACCATAGGCAGATCGGAACCATCTTCTAAATTGCAGCAATTTGAGAAGTGCCTTGAAGACCTCTCCATGAAGCTAAGACGTCAATAACCCTTCTTTGCATCACCCAAGCTAAAACCACCCTAACAAAAAAGTCATTTCACAAAGTCGTGGCAATCTCGCAATGTATTAGTATATGATCGACGAATTCTCCTCTCTTTTTACACAGACAACACCAATCCAATACTACGTTTCCTTAGGTTGTCGATAGTGGGAATCTTCTCCAAAGAAGTTGTCCATACAAAAAATGATTCCTTTAAGGGGGCCTTTATCTTTCAAATGCTCTTCCATGAGAATTGTGAGGAATTGTGAGACGAAATAAGAAATGTGACATGGGATAGCAACAATCAAAATAATTTCGGAAGCAAATCCTAGAACCATATCCAATGACAATAATTAGGTGAGCCTATATATGGGTTATGGATTTTGTTAAGATATAAAATAAATAATAAAATCTACCTTTTCCCATTAGATTAAGCTTTTGGGACAAGTGGTGATTTCACATGGTATCAGAGTAGAGGTCCTAAGTTCAAATCATGACTCTACATTGTATTCTATTTAATTAAATATTCCACGTGTTGGGCCACCCATTAAGAGAGAGTCTGGCTCACACGTGAGGGGAATGTTAAAATATAAAATAAATATTAAAATCTAACTCTTCCCATTAGCTAAAGCTTTTGGGATAAGTGGTGATTTCACAGATTTCAAGAGAAGTAGTGGCTGCCAATACTTGTTCCTTCATAAGCCTGATCACTTTGACATCATATTTGTTGATATAATATGGCTAATATTCTTTTCATCTCTGAAATGTTGCTTTCTCATCTGTTCATGCTGCACTTATTTTTCTTATTTTTGTCTTCCTTTTATGTAATGTAATTATCCAAACTAATGCAATCGTTATACTTGCAAGCCTTAATGGGATAGAAGAAAGTAAATACATTTCTGATTTAGAACCGTGAATTAGACTATTCCCTTTAGACTCACTTATAGACAAGAAACTTTGCCCCTTGGACTCAATAAAAACATCCCAAACATAATGCCCATATATAGACTATTTTTCCATCCAATTCTCCAACTCAGGCTGTCATATTTAATGCAGCATATGTCCGAAGGGCCCTGCCTTCGAGAGATTCCCCGACATAAAGAAAAAAAAATTAATGCACCATATATCATTCCAGTTCCAAATTTATTTCCTTGTATTGTATTAGGTTTTGGCTTTCCATTTATTCTTCCTATGTAATTTAGGCTGTCGTATGCCTATATGTATCTTTATCATATCCGATATATCTTCCAAACGTTTCTTGTTTTGCCATATTTGCAAGTCTTGTGCTATTCTTGTAATTATATGGAAACTAATTTCTCAATTAATGTAGGATATCTTTCTTATCCAAAGTTGTTGAGGAGAGTTTTTTTTTTCCTCATTTTTTCCCTCACATTATTATCCTGTATTAAGATTTTCTGGAAATGCTCATTTCTTGTTCTGTTTCATTTGGAGAATTTCTCCTGCTTAGAGAAACTTGAATTCTCTTTTGTGCTGAAGAGAATGCTTTAGGTCTTTGGCATCTAGATTCTTCTATTGTAGCTAGCCAATTAGTGAAAACTTGGATAATTTGTTTCCTACCAGTGAGCTTGCTATGAAATCTGGGCTCATTATCTACTTATCAAAAAGAAATCTGGGCTCTTTGTCTTCAGATTATGGGTGTTTTCCCATCGGGCATGAATTTTCTAAACTTTTTTGTAGATGGTGGAAATATCCCTAGATAATGCAATGGGAAATGTGGGATTAGTGCTTTCCTTCTAGTGTTCTGGGAAATTTGAGAAGAGCAGGACAGTAGATTTTCTGAAGGTGCTTGCTCTAACTTGCGAAGAATCACTTGTCATACTTTCATGTAAGAAATATGGACAGGTTATCAAGAAGACAAGATTCCCAAATCATCTTATTCCAAAACTTGAAAACGGTGTATGCCAAGCTTCATCTGGCATGAAACCAAAACATTTAAGGTGACAGAAACATTTTGGATGTTTATTTGTCATTTATACAATCACATAAATATGTTGAGATGGATGCTTTACTGCATGGTTCTAAAAAAGTGAATTCTCTCGAACTCGGAAACAAAACTTAGACAATGGACGTTAGCAAACCATAGACATCTCTCTGGAAGACTAGAGAGATTAGGAATGGATAGGGGTCTAGTTGGTTTTGTTAGCTACCTTTCTGGGGTTGCTCTAATTGCTTATTGGGAAGTTTTTATTCAAGTTTTGAATTTTCTGGAAACTTTTCTGGTCATAGTTATCTCTCCTTCTGTCCCAGGTTCACTTTATACAAGTATGTTATCCTGTTTTATGATAATTGCAGCGAACTTCTTGTTTCTATTCCTTATGAATTTGCTTATATTTCACTAGCTTTCATAGACATCTAATTAAGTCTGCAATAAAATTTTCTCCTCATGTTTTTTTTTTTTTTTTTTTGGGGGGGGGGGGGGGGGGGGGGGGGGGGGGGGTGTTGGCGGGGTGGGTGTCCCCTGAAGTGTGTCTCCATAATCTTATTGAATTTCCATTTCAGTCAATCTATCCTGTTTTCTCTTTGCCTCTAGAAGTTCCTCCTCTTTTATCTTTTATTATTTGTTTATATATATAGTTTATCCTGCCTGATTGTTTGATTTCCTTTTCCTAAGATATATTCTGCAGTTCAAATTCTCTGAGTTATTTGTTTTTTAACTGGAAAAGTTAAACTTTACTGAGAATAAAAAAGGATGTAATCCTGGTACACAAGGAGTTATGTGATATACAACCTAAGAGAAAATAAGAAAAGCGGTGAAAACATCCTGATAACTAGAAAAGGAAAAGCAAGATTGGGCAATCATTCCAAAGAAAACATCCTGACTTCTGTCACAATCTTCTCACAAACCTCAAAAGTCCAACCCTTCCTTTTCTTCCAAATGCATGACATAACAGAAATGGGTTTAGCGTCCATAAACTAGCCTTTTCAGAGCAAATAAAACCGTCTCTTCAACATGCCAAATAGGCTACCACTCTATACGGCATAACCCAATTAGGACCGAACAATCCAAAAATGGTTTTCCGCAAAGCACTGGCTACCTTGCAATCAAGCAAAAGATGCTCAAGTGGACACTTATATAGATATATATATATTTTTTAAAAGGCGTTTATATAAATTCCACTACATGACTTATTTTCCTTCTTTTGTTGTAATTCTTAAAATAGGTAGCGTAAGGTTTAAAAAGAAGGCGTTGTCCAAAGATTTCCTAAAAATTTAATCTAAATGTTGACCCAAGGTTGGTAGAATAGGCTTTGGACCAGTTTTATAAAGGCTGAAAACACTTCTATCATTCAAAACTTTCTAAACAAGTGGTTTTTTTTTTTTGGTGTGAGGTGGGTGGTATTCCTTCAAGGCCCTTCTATTATGGACCACAATCATAATAAGTTTGAAAACCTCCATTTTTCTTCTGTTGAGAATCATTACTCCAAATGCACAAGTGGTTACTAAGATATAAATCTATTTATTTCAACACGCTCTCATACGTATGGGCTTCAACCATTCATCCATGTGTTGGCAAATGGAATTTTTAAAACCAGGTGGGAGATCTTTGGATTCAAACATAAGATTTCCTGCCCTGGTTTCTTGTATAAAACAATTGGTACCAAATGATCAAGCTGCTAGGAAACACTGAATTTATTTATGCAACCTTTTCTCTTTCGGACAACCAGTTGCATAAACTGTTTTTTGGAAAGAAGAATTTGTTTTTGGTTTTCTGATCTGGAGAATTTTAGACAATCATGGGTGCTGTAATGGGTGTAAGAAAATCCAGTCAGTGGTGAAGTTACTGAGCCTTAAGTTGGTTTACATGGAGACTGGATAGTGTGCTGTACTGTATTGGGAAAGATTTCTTGTGCTTTCTTGTTGGGTGGAATCATGGATGAGGCCAAGTTTCACCTTGTTAATTGGGATAAGATTTGCTCCCAGATCTCTGGCATGTGGTTATGGCTGTATCATCAGGATGGAGATCCATTGTGGAGGGCTGTTGTTGATTCTAAGCATGTGAGTGCTTGGAGGGTTGGTGTTCAAAGGAAGTGAGAGGTTCACATTGTGTGGGGTTGCGGAAAAATAGTACGAGTGGATGGGGGGTTTTTGCAACTAACTTTGGATTTGTCGAGGGATCCAAATTCAGATTTTGGAATGACGTTTGGTGTGGTGATAGAGCTCTCAAGATTGCATTTCTTGGCCTCAGTGGTTTTGGATAGCTTTGGTGACTCCTTTCAGTGGAATTTTTGTTTTACTAGAGCGGATTGGGATTAGGAAATTTGGGCCTATTTTTGAGCTTTCCCACTTCTTGTTGCTTCCAGTATTGGTAGGGACAAGGTGGATAAGATGATTTGGATTCATTCAGGGAGTACGAAGTTCACTGTTTGATCTTTGTACAAGGTTTTGACACATTATAACCTTAATCATTTTCCTTGAAAGCGTATATGGAGCAGCAAGGTGGCTCCCAAGGTTGCCTTCTTTGTTTGGGCTGCTTCTCTTGGGAAAAACCAGACCATGGACAATCTGAGGAAGCGAGAGCTTGTTGTTATGGATTGGTGTTATATGTATAAAAGAAGTGGTGAAGTTGTGGATAATTTTTACTTCACTATGAAGTGGCCAGGGTCCTATGAAATAAGATTATTAGTAGGACTGGACTTGCTCAGGCAATGCTTAGGAGGGTGGTGGATCTCCTTGCAAGTTAGAGAGGCGTTCAAGGTAATCATCAAATTGCTGCAGTGTGGAATATGATTCCCTTCTGTCTCATGCGATGTATTTGGATGCAAAGGAATGGTTGGAGTTTTAAAGATTGAGAATGAATGGTTGGAGTTTTAAAGATTGAGAATGAATGGTTGGAGTTTTAAAGATTGAGAATGCATGTTGGATGATCTCAGATGCTTATTCTTCCCTACTTTATTTTTGTGGGCTTCTATGATTGTCCTCAATGGGACTAGATTCCATGATTTTCTTTTATCCATATCTAGTTTTTGACTTTTAACTAGGTGTTATCCATGTATACTTCCTGTGTACTTGGGATTTGCCTATTTACTTGATCATAAAATCTTAGTTTACCTATAAATAAATAAAAAAAAAAAAAAAATTGATGTTTTGGTGATTCCTTTTGGTTTTTGTTTACCATGTATCTTGTCACAACTAAGATTTTCCCTCTCTTTCTCTGTGTCTACTTCACTGGATACTTTTTGATGCACTGATTTTTCCATGACATTTGGGTTAAATTTATAACCTCTCTCCTTATTCAATGAATTTTCTGGCTTGTGCTACAGAGCATGGTAGTGATGTTGATTATGCAAGAATGGGGAACTTGGTCAACCAACCAGTGTGGTGCAGTGAAGCAAATGAGCAATTTGAAAAGTGCTGCAGGAGGTATGGACTTTGCCCGCATGAAGTTCTTCAAGATGGGGAAACTGATTTTGATTCCAAGATGGTCAGGAAGGTAGTTTCTTAGTACTCCCCCAGCTAATGAGTCCTGGCTTTTTATAATATACCATTTGTTTTGGAATGCATAATTTTATTCTGATATCTGTTAGTCCAGTTATTATTTATTACTATTTCTTAATGTGCCTTAAGCTTTGCAGACTCTCTGGAGAATGTTTAACCCAATCTACTTTTTCATGGTGGTAATAATTTTTATGTTTTGTTCTTATTTATTAGAGTTAATTTGGTTATTCATTTTCTCTCCCTTGTTCCATGGTCATATAGATGTAAAGATCATTTGATAGTAATCAACAATATTACAGCACAACTAACGCCTCCAATCTCAGGATTGAACTATAATATAATTATGTTTCTGAGACAGGCTTCATTTGAACTTTCATGGTGCTGCAAAGGTGAACAAAGTGATCAGCACGAACATTACATTGTCTCTTTTGAAAGAGGGAATATAATAACTGCGGAACGAAGCAGTAAGCAGGTACACAACTATTCTCCATATAAGAGGCTATGGTTCTGCAACTAATTTAACGTGTCAAAGCAGCTGCTTTTGCCACTGATCTATCAATTTGCTCACCTTTACACTCTTTTCTCAACTCTGCATAGCACTCTTTGAGTGACTGTTAGAGTAGCTCATAGGTGTCTTCATGGAAGTGGGAATAGAATGCATGGCAAGGCCGGGTCTAAAGATCCCTTACCTGCGAAGTTGAACCATGCCTATAACTGCCTTATTTCTGCTTGGGGATAACAAGGGGTTCCTGTCACCACCATTAGGAAAAGTAAAGCCTCGACCCCATTCATTCTTATTATAACATTTAAGTTTCATAATTTTTGTATCAAGCAATTAGTAAATTTATAAAAGTTGTACAAACAAGTTAACAAATATTTTATAGATTGATTTTTCTTACCTTAAAAATATGGAGGATACTTACCTATAAAAAAACAATATGGAGGATACCTAGTGTGATGTGTGGGACTGATTTTTTTTTTTTTTGGGGGAGCGAGGTAACACAGTTTTTAGTCTGTAATCTATTTTGTAATCCAAGCCTCATGGGGTGTGTTGGCTTCCAGCTTAATTGGCATAAATGAACATACCAATGAACAGAATCTTGGGGTCTGTCATCTTTTTTCTAATTGAAACATCATCTTTCTTTCAGATCTCATTGAGGTGGAAATCACACCCACAAACTGTGCTTATTTGGACCAAACCGAGTTCAATTTCTGTCCAAGTTCTGTGCAGAAATGGTCAGGTGTGAATACAAAATTATGATCTTCTATATTTTTTTATTTCTAAGGGCTATTTTCTGCAATTTCTTTATGCAATATTTTTATAACAGGTAAATGTCGTAGTAGAGCAATCAGATTTGAGCTTTGTAAAATGCCTGCAGGCATTATACTAGTTTAGGATTGAGTTTAAATTAAACCAGGTACCCTTGAATTACTCAAGGTGCACTTACTGAGGGCCTGTGCACCTCCAGGATTAGTCGGACTTTGTTCTTGGGCACCCGGTGCCATTAAAAAAGAAAAAAAACCAGATACCCTCATCTTACAACTGCTACAAGTTCTCTTTTGTAACTGCTACTGTATGCGTTCTGCTCTTTAATCACTAAAATTGCAACTAAAAAGGTAATTTAATGAACTTTGAGGAGACTTTTTGTACTATTCATGTATTAAGAAAAAGAAGAGGAAAGAACTGGGTAAGAATCTACGCATTACATAAGCTCTTAAAGGGACTGACTGAAAATTAGAGAGTGATGAGGATGTTGTCCCCCACTCTCTCTCTCTAGAAACAGTTTTAGACATGGTTATTTAAAAACTCCATATATTCTTTGGCAGCAATCATCACTCAGTGATGTTGTAGAATTTTTCTAAATGTGCTCCATTTTTTTTTTTTTTATAAGTAAAAAATGTGGTCCATGTTAATAAGCTAAATGTGTTTTTGGAACAAATGTCAATCTGATTGGCTTCCATCCATATAAACTTTATGTTATGTAATTTCTTTTGTTAATCCTTTGTTGACCATTTGAATGCATCTAACTAGCATAAATTTGTGTTAGGAGCCTTAAATTCCAAAAGCTTGAGCTATCAGCAAGTGTATCAAACACACACCCATGCACAAGCCTGCCCAGTAATTATGGATTGGTCCTTTTACGTGCAGAACCGAAGAAATCACCGAATGGGAGTTTCA
The DNA here is from genome assembly GCA_011037825.1 of Carya cathayensis. Taxonomy (NCBI): domain Eukaryota; kingdom Viridiplantae; phylum Streptophyta; class Magnoliopsida; order Fagales; family Juglandaceae; genus Carya; species Carya cathayensis. The sequence goes on along the minus strand of QGSO01000485.1, from coordinate 941,086 downwards.
CGATGGTAACTAAAGACCTCGTAGTCAAGCGAGCTCTGATGTGATGAACATCAAGCACACATTGAAAATAATTTAATATATAACTGACTTGCTGACGGGTGGGTTATGTCATCAGTCTTTCTATTGCTCTCTCTCTCTCTCTCTAAGCTAAAAGACTTTGTTGTATCATTTTGGTGTCTAATTTTAGATCTGCCTTTCTAAAAAAAATCTTGATTCAAATTATATTATTTTTCTTCTTTCCCAGATGGTTGAGGGAACAGAAAAAATTGGACATATATATTGAGCCACGCTTGCGAGTTGAACTTCTTGCAGGGTCATCTTACTTCAGTTTTGTACAAACATGGAAAGATGGTGAGCAGTGGAACATTTCATTGGATCAGCTGTTATAAAACATGGAACTTTGTTTATTTGTTGTTGCAATGTATAGAAAAACGTTGCATACGATAGATAATTAAAACCTTTTCTCACAGCTCATCTGATCATTGTCATGGTTGTCACATCTGTTGATGGTGTACCCAACTTTAAGCGCAATACAATACACACACATGCGCTGATTATTATTAATACATAAATGCACCCAACTGCATGTTTGTATATCTGTGTAAGCTTATATGTTCTTATATATATATATATATATCTGTGAAAGTCTATGTTTAATATTGCTTATCCCCCAAATTAAGTGGATGGTTTATCATATGCTTGTGGTTTTGACACCACTGATAATTAATTGGAAATTTTCCATGGATCTAAAAGTCAAATCTGTTTTGATAATTGTGCAACATATGAATGTCACTTGAAAATTATACAGTATCCAATTAATTTGCCTGTATGATGATTATTCCTTCCAGTTATAATTTCATTTGCTGCATGGTTATAATCTTACCCTTTACGACTTTCTTATTATTTTCAGAGAAGGAAATTTTGCTCATGCATATAAAAGTTGACCTTGTGGTAACTCTTGGTGGGGATGGAACAGTCCTTTGGGTATGTGCATTTACTTTTAGCTGTATTGAATGAATTAGAACGTGATATAGAATTAAAATATTAATTTAGGGCACTTATAAAATTGTATTAAATTAGGGTAATTACCTTATAGTGACTCTTCAGTGTGGTACTTGTTAGTAAAAGTTGTCCATGCTAGATTTAATTTAATAACATAGTCCTCTTAGGGTCTTAAGGTAGAAGAGGGTATACATATGGTAAACGTGAGGCATTAGTTTTCCATTATGCCTCACGTTTACCAATATGTTAGCCAAATATATTTGCAATGCAATTTGAAATTAGATTGTTCTGTTTGGCGGCACTCCATGAAATTAGATTGTTCTGTGTGTCTATAATGTTAACACCAGGTAACTTACCCAAAAGAAATGAATGGCCTAGATCAGTGGATGGTTAACATGTGTAGAAAACTAAGGAACCGTCGGGTATTTAAAATCTCTAGTGGTGCTTAATATTTATAGAAGTATAATTGTCAACTTGAATACTGCATGTTTTGGTTTTTCATGATTTTCTTTACTTTTTGGTTTTCCAGATTTTACAATCATTGCAAGTAAGCTTTTCTAAATATGATCATTTTTTCATTAATTATCCCTAAGGTAATATGCATAATGCTTGTCTAATCCAGTGTAAGACTGGGTTTATTCTTGGAAATGAAGTCTAAAACCCTGGAATCTGCATCAACTGAATTTCATGCTAGGCAATGATATCTATTTCAGATTCTTTTGCTTTCAGACTGTACTTAGCAATTATTATCAACTGATTTTCAGGCAGCATCCATGTTCAAAGGACCAGTTCCTCCCATCGTCCTATTTTCTTTAGGGTCTCATGGCTTTATGACCCCTTTCCATATCCTCCTCCTTGTTTAATGGCGTCTGTTTCTCTAACAATTTGATTAATGACACAACTTTATACAACCCACACCTTTTTATGACATCTTTCATATAATTGTTGGCTTTCTCCTATCTGACTGGAAGTTGGTCCTTAATATTCTTCAGACTCTGAAAATTACAGAGAATGCCTTGACTCTGTTTTTTTAAGGGTCCAATTAGTATCACACTACCACACCGTTTGCAGTGTCACGTTATTAGGGATGGTGCTAAAAATGAGTATGATACTGAAGAACCAATACTTGTTTTGAATGAGGTTACAATTGATTGTGGAATATCATCATACTTTGCAAATTTGGAATGCTATTGTGACGACTCATTTGTCACTTCTGTCCAAGGGGATGGGTTAATTTTATCTACAACCTCAGGCAGTACTGCATATTTGTTGGTGGCTGGAGGATCAATGGTCCATCCACAGTTATGTTTTTGCCTCCATATCTTACAATAAGAACAGTGTTATAAAATTTAGGCACGTAATCTTACAAGGAAATTGATTTCTTTGGGTTTTATAGGGTAATTCATGCTTATTATCCAAAAAGATATTCGAGTTAGAATATCTTATAATTGAAGGCTATATTGAATTTTCCTTGGGTAATCTTGCAAGTGGAAAGCCTATAGTGATTGGATGTGAAATGTCTCTTGCTTGTTGTTTACCAATAAAAAAAGCCTCTTGCCTAGCAAAATAGTTTAAATTTTGACTGCTTGTAGTGCACACATAATTTGTGTAGTCATTATGCGTATGTAATCCATAATGCTTTCATTGGAATATCAAAGGTGATTCCTGCAACTTGTGTAGCTTTGTTTTAGCTGTACCTGCTGATGAACAATACCATTTGCATAATTTTCACCTAGGAAATATTTTTATTTTCCTCTTATGAGGGGAAGCAACATATGCACACCATATAGATACAATCAAACAAAATGTTTTATGGTGCAAGATGCTTGAAACATACAGATGGCAGCTGTTTAATTAGCATTGAAAGCATGTTAATTGTGTGATTGTATGTGTAATTGCTCTGGGAAAATCTTTTACAATGGTGGCATAAATTCTCTATATGTGATTTTTCAGCAAGAAAATGATTGTAGTACTAACATGAAGCCAAACCCAAAAAGAAAAATGAATCTAAGTAATACGAAGAGAGGGGAAAAAGCCAGCAACAACATAACAGTTTTTGGTTATTTTTATGAATGACATTATTATATAATATCTCCTAATATATATCACAAACAGGAAAGAGAAACATAATTTTTTAACATTGAGCTGCAGAAATTCTCTGTTGGCATTGACATTCTGATGTGTGTGCATTGCATGTGCCTGGCTGCTAGTAATCTAAAACCAACATGAAATACGGTATCTCCTGGCTGTCCCTTTTACTGATTTAGAAAGCCCATAAGAATATTAAGTTGGAAGTGTGTTTGACATGTAGAAGTGCAAAGAATAAATATATAAATAAATAAATAAGCGATAATGTGATTCATCATTACCCGGTTGGCCACAATCTTCCGCAAAACTATAGGGTTTTGGCTTGATTACAGGAGAGGGTTACTGTGTAAGCTTAAGATGTAAGTTTATAAATTTTAGGTACGGAGGCTAAGGGGAGTGAAAAATTAGGGTTTTTTAGAGTCATGCCTACCCCAAACATTAAATGGTTCTCATGTTTTGACGTAGAAGTTATTTTGTTGGGTGCATTCTTAAGTTGAAAGTTACTCGTTTAGATTTGCACAGGTTTGTGTTTTGCAGAGAAATTCTGTAAGATGATCCTGTCTATCATTAGATAGGATTGGAAGTCATTCCATGAGATCATAAAGTTTAGTTTTAACACCCTATTCTTGATTCTTGAAGCATCTCAACAATTGCAGGTCCCTGGTATCCTAATCTGTCCACATTCCTTGTCCTTCCGGCCTCTGATATTACCTGAGCATGTGACGCTGCGGGTGCAAGTTCCTTTCAATAGCAGAGGCCATGCATGGGCAGGAGATGCTCTTGTGTGCAGCATGGCGCCTTGGCCTGTTCCCACAGCTTGTCTAGTTGATTCCACAAGTGACTTCTTATGCAGCATCCATGAGGACCTCCACTGGAATCTAAGAAAGACCCAATCTTTTGATGGTCCTCGAGATTCATAATTTCCTTTCTCTCCATTAGTTTATTACAGATGAAAGAAAGAAATTGTAGATGGTATTTACTTATTTTCTAAGACGCACTGCATAGTGTCATCGTAGAAGGGGCCTGGGGGGATGTAACTTAATTTTTTTTGCTCCTTTTCTTATTGTTTTATCCCCCATATGAACAGCTGAATGTAAGCAGATAATGATGAAAAGTAGAAGATAGAAAGTGTTTGTTATAGGACCAACGTTTTAATTGTCAAAGACAAACTTGTAGGGTTTCACTTGTTTACTATATGAATATATCTGGGCATATAAAATTGTTGAAGGTTTGCACTAGTTATCTCTTTAACATGCCTGGCCTATTGGCCTATTATTTCTCTGCCTCCTCACTTTGCGTGATTTTTATACAATACTTGGAGCTTTCAAAACTGTTTCTGAAGCTTCAATTGAAATGTTTCTTTCATTCATTCGTAGTTCACTTCGATAATTTGGGAAATCTTTCCTTCTACTTTGATCACTTAAGGTCTCATGGATTTTGAGAAGTAATTTTTGTGAAATACATAATGATTGTTAAAAAAGTACTGATTTGGTTCAATGATAATTGCAATTCCATCTTCTTTCACAGGCTGGAGGAAGAGACTGCTGTGACATTATATACACGACTACTAAAAATGTTATAGAAGTGAAATTTAGGCCTTGCGGGAAGGATGAAGTAATTGCCTAATTTCAACATCAAATTTATGAGCTTCTTGTATTTTTTTTCCCTTTACATTTTTTCATTCTTTCAATTTCTTTCTCTTTTGAGCCCCTTAACAATTGATTGTATTATTAATAATATAGCAATTGTTCTCTTAAAAAGTTCAAAATGAACGTTGAGGATAGAACAAGAAGAGAGAAAACAGATATTCAAGATTAGTATTTCTTATTCTAATCATAATGCTCCTGTCCTCGAACAGACAGATGTAGAAAATTACATGTTCTAATAAGATATAAATTGTAATCATAAGGAGATATCCATATGTAGCATATGGTAGTGGGCTTAGCGAATGGATGTTTATATCTAAAGATTCCCAACACAAAACAACATAAAAATTATGAATTGGGAAGATCAGCAAAATTTGCAGATGTCAAGAAATATCTATCAAGAAATGTTCTCAGTCTGGGATTGGAATTATAAAATATCTCTGTCAAGTTTAAACAGCTCCTCCTCCATCAACCTCATGATTATATGTTGGACTACACCCCTAAAAGCAACAATCCTTCTTCAAATGACGCCTTTCGACAACAATTTCAAGGAGATTAACTGATATCTTGATGAGCTTGTAAAATTTTGTTTCTTCCATGTCTTCAGAAAAGCAAACCAAGTTAGCTGATGACCTTAAAAGCCTTTGGATAAAATTTGCAAAATTCAAATACCGATGACTTTGAAGTGGCCAAAACCTGGATAGGCAACTGCCGAGATGTGTCTCCCATCTGAAGAAAACCAGAATATTTTGTCACCCAATATTAGTCGAAAACCCATTACCTTGGTGGGTGTTAGTATGTCGAGCAACAAAAGATCAAGTCCAGCCACACGAATTACTGATAATGGAAATAGAAGAAAAAGAGAGGGAAATGCAAAGGAGAGAAAAAGTGTGGAACAAAAAAATTTGAATGTGTCAAATATGAAAGAATACTAAAATTGCTAGAATTATATAAAATTCACATCAAGTACGGACACCTCCTCTATAATATCAAATGATAACACAGTAATAGATAGGTACTCCAATACCACACTGCAAACATGAGTTATTAACCGTTCAGGGTGAAAGAAAATATGTTACAAGCTGCCATAAATTACCGAGCATAGGATAAAATCGAAAATCCTCATTTTCTGTGCACAGCTAGCTGCAAGATAATTGATGTCAGAAAATGTTCTTGGAGAGCATGCACAAATAAAGGAGTTCAAAGCGCGCAATTGGCCGCATCATCCATCATGTAGCTATGATCAACTTCATATATACATGTGCTCCAACATGCAAACCAAATCATCCCTCTAAGTTTAGACATATGAGATAGTCTTGAGAAAAATCAAATTGCCATTACTTTCCACGCTAAGAAACATGTAGGCCTTATTGAAATTGTTGTCGTGAAATTACACAGCCTCAACATTGCGGCCCCTGGATGTGAAGAATCATGCATATGGTGATATTTGTTCCCTTTGCTCTTCTTCCGCCTCATTACTATTCTCCTGGATGTCAAGAATCATGCATATGATGATATTTCTTATTTGAATAGGAAAGGATAAAACAATAAAGAAAGCGAGGTAATCGTAACTAAGTTATTTACTTGTAGAAGTCGCAGTGCATTAGATTTTTTTAGCAAACTCTCAATCCCTCTCCCCTGTTTCTTCTTTACTCAAAGTCATTTCCTGCAAATATAATTTTATAAGTTGAAGGTGAAGAAGGTGGATGCGGGGATAAAGATAAAATTGGTAGAAAAATACCTCGATCAGCCAAGTAAGCACAAAAACGAAAGTCCAGCTTTGGGATGTGAGCAATCTTGGGCCAATCCTCACCTCCACGTCTGCATCTTAGTAATAAGATGGGGCAAACATGAATTTCCAACGTTTTCAAAGAGGTTAGCCTACTCATTGCTTCAGGCAGTGATGTTAAACCAGAGCATTTATAAATTGTGAACTTCTCAAGTGATGCCCAATTGCAGATCCACTCTGGTATAACCACCAAGCTCGAACAATCTGAGATTCGGAACTTTCGTAGAGTTGTAACATGTTGAAGCCCCAAAGGGAGAGACACAAATTTCGGCATACCCGTAAACTCCAAAGAGATGAGGCTTTTAAGCCCTTTTCATTGCATACCGTGCTCATCGTTGCCAAGATCAAGCAAAGGACAATATGAGATTCGGAGCTCTCGTAGAGAGGTTAGCCTACTCATTGCTTCAGGCAGTGATGTTAAACCAGAGCATTTATAAATTGTGAACTTCTCAAGTGATGCCCAATTGCAGATCCACTCTGGTATAACCACCAAGCTCGAACAATTTGAGATTTGGAGCTTTCGTAGAGTTGTGACATGTTGAAGCCCCAATGGGAGAGACACCAATTTCGGCATTCCCGTAAACTTCAAAGAGATGAGGCTTTTAAGCCCTTTCCATTGCATCCCGTGCTCATCGTTGCCTAGATCAAGCACGGGACAATCAGAAATCTTCAGTTCCTGAAGTGCAGTGAGATATTGTACACCTTGGGAGAGAGACTTTAATCTTCGGCAATTACGTATAATCAAATGCTGGAGAGATATGAGGTTTTGCACTGGAAGTGTTTCTAGATCCTCAACTTTCTGTAAGTATAAAACCTTCAATTTGGAGAGAGGAGGAGATGAAAAGGCAATGGGTGTAGAGGAAGCGGAGGAGGAGGAGGCATTCGTTATTGTTTGTTGCACTGCGTTCCAGCTGGCACTGTTTAGGGATAACTTTTCTTCCAGATGTGGAAACATTGGGAATGAAGTAAACATAGGGCATTTCCATATTCTTAATCGTGACAGACGAGGAAAAGAAGGTAGTAGTAGTAAAGCATGCCCTGTCCACGTGATTGATGGTGTTTCAAAGGAATTTTCATGATCAGTAGTATTGACATCCACATTATAAGAATCACTCCTCCTCCACCAACCCTTCAGATTACGACAATCATGGAAATAAATTGCCTCCAGAGATGGAAAGAATGCTGATGAAGAAAAAGAAGATAACTCATTGTTGTCACTACAATCTGATACGTACTCTAATCCATTAAGTCTTGTCAGCGTAATACTCTTAAGAGAGGGTAGTCGACTCAATGGTGGCAAATATTTCAATTTCCAACAATAACCTAATTTCAAAATAACAAGATTTGTGAGTGACAAAAGCCACGTCGGAACCCTCTCACCCCCGTAATTAATTATAAACAGCTCTTTAAGATTTGGGTGAGGTTCAAGGCCTTCCAATGCCATATTTTCATCACGTGCGTTAACATTATCTCTGCTCCAACAATATTTTAAAGTCAAAACCTGAATATGTTCTTTCTCCTTCAAATTTGCACCCTTACAATCCAATGCGAAGTCATCCCCATCATGTCTCAAACCCGAAATCATTAATTCTCCTCTTAAGCTATTCAGTCTGTTTAGCTCGCTTAACCGGCCACTATCCTCTGGCGCCGAATCAGAGTGGACAACAAACATAGATAATGTCTGGAGATTTTTCAATTGCCTCAATCCACGTGGCATGTAAGTCAATCTATCACATCCATCATTGTAAAGATGCCTGAGGTTGACTAATTTCGTAATTCCTCTTGGCAATTCTTTGAGACTTTCGCAACAAGAGAGTCTTAGTGTATACAAATTTTGCAACCTACTTATGGAATCGGGCAGCTTCTCAATTTTACCATTCCCTGAAAGATCAAGATCTCTTAAATGCTTCAACTTACACATGGAACTCGGTACTAAATCAAGCTGTCTTCCATGTAAACCCAGCACTCGCAAGAACTTCAAACTTGAAAAGATTGCTTCACATGAAGTACTTGAGTACTCGTGCAAATTATTGAATTCACCAAGGCAAAGAAGTGTTCGTATCTTACTGGCTCTAGACGAGAAAGTTCGAATTACTAAGGAAAAATCTATATTGCCGACTACTGATACGTGCCGAGTTTTCTGATCACCAATGATTTTTTCCTCAGATTCTAATCTGGTGATCAACGATCCTGCCTCTGACATTGCAAGATCATGCATGAGGTCGTGCATTTTAATCGTAATCACGTTTCCCCAATCATCCATTTCAGCTTCTTGAAAGAACGATCTCCAAAGTAAATCCATGAAATCATGACCAACATCTTCAAGACATTCATTTTGATTGGATGGCTTGATAAACCCCTGTGCTATCCAGAGATTTATCAATTTTGATTTTTCCATCACGTAATCCTTCGGAAATATACTACAATAAGCAAAACATTGTTTCAAATGTGATGGAAGTTGATCATATATCAGCTTAAGAGTTGGTAAGATGTCATTTTCTTTTATTTTTGGCAGTTTATTGTTTTTAAAAGAAAACCACCCTGCTTCATTTTCCAAGGACAGTAACCTTCCAATTGTTTTGATGACAAGAGGGACACCTAAACACTTTTCTACAATCTCCTTTCCAACTTCCACTTTTCTAGAATTAACAGGCACTTGTCCATTCTCAAATGCCACTTGCTTGAATAAACACCATGACTCCCGTTCGTCTAAACACTGTAAGGAATATTCTGCAATTGTTTGGGTAATTTGTGCAACTTTTTTACTCCGTGTAGTTATTAATATTCTACTCCCACTTGCACCAACCTCCAACAGTACTTTCAAATCATCCCATTTTTTAACATCCTCATTCCAAACATCATCCAACACAAGTAAGTATTTCTTTCCACCAATTTTTTTTCGAAGATTATGCACCAATGTATCCATTCCCGCAATCTCTGGCTTCTTTTTTGTTACCGATTCTAAGATTTTTCCAACAACTTTTTCGACTTCAAAACTCTCAGAGACACAAGCCCACATTTTTAGTTGAAAATGTTTATCTATTTCCTCATCATTAAAGATGAATTGAGCTAGTGTGGTCTTTCCTAAGCCTCCTATGCCAGTAATCGGAAGGATTCCGACGTTCTCGGAATCAGAAAGAAGTCTTTTTATGATCTCCTTCTTGTCATCTTCTCTACCAGTAACTTTTGCCGCAGGTACATAGGAATGAGTATCATCCCTCTTCCTAGCCCTGACTACTATCTCCACAGGGCGTTCCTCCAAGTGGAATTTCCTATCATTTGCGATGGCATCTAACTTCTGTCTAATCGCCTTAATCTCACGACCCATTTTAAAATCATAGACAAGCTGGTTTGATTTGGAGAAGAAGATTCGTACCTTTTTTGCCATCTTATCCCGAGTCATCGTCTCTCGCAACAGACATTCAGTGGAGAAACCATCCAGCAAGTCGTCTGCATCATAAACGACATCCTTAAGCTTTTCAAGCCAATCTTTAACTTCTCGGTTCACTGCCCGTTGCTCCTCAGCATCAAGAAGCACGGCTTTGATTGTCGAAATGGTGTTCTTGAGCTTCTCAAGGTCATCTGTGACACCACAGAGCAGTCTAGTCTCCTTGAGAGCCAGGGAGCCCAAGCTCTCAATAATTCGTGCAGCAATGTCGAAGAGAACGCCTTCCGCCATTTCTTGATGATTGGTGATCGAGGAATATTGCTGAAAACGGCTCTTGAGTTGCTTGAGGGATGGAAGGAGGATATGCTGGCTTTGAATATAGAGGACTCTGGCCGTGACCAACATTTATAATGCCCTGCTCGTGCAGTTGCGTGTTATGCATGAAATTTGTTGTTATTGTTGAAGATGCTTTGCTTACTGCTTTTTCTGACCTTCCAAATTCATCAAGTTATCTTATCACTTTTGAAGATGCTCTCTGTTTTTTTCTCTTGGACACATGACTTGAATTTTCTGCAATGTTGGATTCTTGACGTTCTTGAAATCTGGGAAATCTTTGATTATTGGCAAAGCTTTTGCTTTGTTCGTTGCTTGGAATTTCTTGTTATCTACTCATGTTGAAGATGCTCTCCTTATTATTGTTCCTTTTTTTCCTATTTAATAGTAAAATGATGTGCACAACTTTAAGAAACGGAGGCAGCAGAATAATTGGAAAATAACCAGGAGCCAAGTTTTTGTTTTATAAGAAATAATAGTAATAATAATAATAAACTCAATAGGTACAACCTCAGCTGAGTATATAGGAACTTCCTAACTAGGTAGGATAAGAGACAAGAATATTATGAAATTCTGCCCATTTAAATCTATAGAGGCTAGCTGTCCAAGAGCTATTTCACTTAAACATTGGTATTATAGGCACGTTTTCCTCTTCAACCGGAGAAGACTTAATCAATCCTCACTCAGGTGGCGAAAACCCGTGGAACAAAGAACCAACAGATACAAACCCACAGATGAAACAAATACTACACAGAGGAGCCAGGCCAACGCTTAGAACACATATATCTGCTCTCAACTATTTTAGAAAACTAGGCAACCCCAACTTATCCATATGCAGGATCCCTCGCAAAGTACTCAGCAAGCTCTCATCTGCCCCCAACCTGCAAACCAATCCAGCTTCACCCCATCGTGCAAGCAGGTCCGCTGCTTTATTTCCTTCCCGGAATTGATGCACCACTTGATAGCACATCCCTTCCAAGGCCGCAGTAAGCTCCTCCCAGAAATCCCATAAATACCAGACATTGCATCTATTGCCAACCAACCAGTCCACCACCACCTTCGAGTCGCATTCAAATATCACATTTCGGCAGTCCAGCTCCTTACACAAAAGGACCCCTTGAAGCAGTTTTCCAGCTCATTGATCAATGCATTTGTAACTGCTGTCCCAACCTTTATTAAGCGAAACTCATTAAATTCCAGCATTTTGCATTAATGGTACTCTAAGTTGCATAATATTTTCTTCAGGACAACAATGACAAAAAAAAAAAAAAAACTAGAGTTAATCCTTTATTAGTCTACCTGAATCGGTCAGGTTTTCAGTCAAGGATTGGGGGCAGCTAATTTGGGTTATAACTCAGATGGAAAATCATTTCATTTTAGCAACTATAGACAACATAAAGAGCAAAACTACAATAGGGAAACATGACTCAGCACACTGAAACTATGAAGATAACCACAGCTCCGCGAGTCATAATAAATGAATTCTCTTACCATAGTTTGAGGTTAGGTCCAACACTTAGAAATCAAGATAGGAATGGTCAGGCAATCCTTTAAAGGGCAATCTCATTCCTTACTTTTGGACCTGTGTTGCATCTAAACCCAACCAACCTTGTCTAAATCTAAATACTTAACTACATATACCACTGTATGCAAAATCCTCAACATCTTGATCTCAAGAACAGACCAGGATCGGTATAAGATCAGAAGCACGCTATTTTAGTAGTTTGAGAAGATATCTAACAATCCTTTCATTCGAAAGAACACCAAAACTTGCATGAGAATCCACTAAGAGCATAGGAAAGAGAACACCCCTCCAGGAGATAGGTGTAAGAAATAATCATCATGAGCAGCTCTAATAAAATAAACATTCCATTGTGAGAAACCACTAGAACAATCCAAAAACTCAAAAACTGAAGCCTCCTAATCAATAGTCGACCAGAAAGGAGAGGGAAATATGGTCTTAAGAGCTGAATCACCACACCAAAAATCAAGCCAGAACCAAATCCCGGACCCATCGCCAATCACAAAACTAATAAAACGAACAAAAGCCTCCCATCCATTCTTAATCTTCTTCCACAAACCAGACCAGGCACACTTCTCACTTCATTAGAACACCAACCCCCTCTCAAACTCCCATACTTCAATACAATACTAACCTTCCATCCGTCCTGAGTACGGTATTTCCATAACTATTTCCTAAGGAGAGCCTTATTAAAAATCCACATATTATGAATTCCCAGTCCTCCACTAGAAATCAGTGTACATACCTTGTTCAACTTAACCAACTGGAACTTGGACTCCTCTCCAATTCCTCAGCAGAAAAATGCTCGAAAAATATATTCAATTCAATTAGCCACACTTACCGGAATTGGAGATAGGGATAAAAAATAAGTGTGAAGATTAGAAAGTGTACTCTTAAGATTAGGGATAAAAGCATTTGCCATCTTTTTTATTTTTTAAAAAGACTGCAAAAGTGCAATCCTAAGTTTACTCTAAGTTCATAAACAACTTCGAAGCATAGCAAAAGGGCTCTCAAAGATTAGATATAATCTCAATCCGCGTCGCTGAAAATAAGGGAGTCATCAACAAAAAAGAGATGAGAGACCTCTAGGCTACTTTTGGGAACACAATTGTTCTAAGATATTCTCATACTATTTTATTATTATTCACTACTATTCTCATACTATTTTACTATTATTCACAAACTATTTCACTATTATTTTCATATATTTTGAGATATTCTTATTATACAAACGGGATCTTAAGCTACCAAGAGAGTCCGCACACACCGAAAAAACCAGACAAAAAGCTCCCATCAACAGCCACAACAATCATTCTACTCAAAGCATCTATTACAAGAATAAAGAGAAAATGAGACAAGGGATTTCCTTACCTTATACCTCTAGAACAATGAAAGAACCCAGCTGGGGAGCCATTTACCAAAATAGAAAGTTTGACCATCGAGATGTAATTACTGATCCACGCACACCATTTCTCTTCAAAATCATATCTCCCAAGTAAATATAAAAGAAAATCTCAATTAACATGATCAAAAATCTTTTCCATGTCTAGCTTGACAAGAATGCCAAGAACTTCTTAGAGTCAAAGAAACTCCCTCTATAATTATGCTTTCCAAATATTTATTAGCACTTAATACCGAGCCAAGGATTTGTCTCCCCCTAATGAATGCATTCTGATACTTCAAAATAATCTTTTCCATCACCACACTCAAATGGTTATCAAGAACCTTTGAAATGATCTTATAGATCCCATTGATCAAATTGATAGGACTGAAGTCTTTCATCTCCACAGCCCCCGCCTTTTCGGGAAGAAGGCCGACTATAAAAATGGGACAAAGATCAATTCATGTATGCATTAAACTCAATAAAAACCTTCATAACCTGCTCTTATAACATTCTAGCAATCTTGGAAGAATGCCATAGAAAAACCACCTGAACCGGTGCTTTGCCCCCCACCATACCTCTAACCACATCAAGTACCTTCTCTTCATCAAATGTTCTCTCCAACCATTCCGCACATTGCTGGTCAATATGCCCAAAATTCATCCCATCAGGTTTTGGTCTCCATCTGTATTCCTCCCGAAAAAAGCTTCTCATAAAAGTTAACAATGTGATCCAAAGGATCAATACAATCACCTGATTGAAGAACTTCAATGGCATTGTTTTTGCGATGAGAGTTTGCCATATGATGAAAAAATTTAGTGCACTTGTTGCCTTCCTTGAGCCAAAGGGCCCGTGAATTTTTCTTCCAAGAGATCTTCTCCAAGAGAGAAATTTTCTACTTCAGCAACCACTTCACCCTTTCTCATCCAATCCTCCTCTCATAATCCCCCCCAACACCTCCTTATTCTCCACTGATTGTAGCTGATAAGAGAAGCTCCCTTTGTTTTTCGACGTTCCCAAATACTGTTGTGAATTTGGACCTCCCAAATTCACCCTCCCTAGGATCTAACCTTTGCAGGAATAACAAGAAAAATAGAAAAATAATAACAACACAAGAAATTTACGTGAAAACTCCAAAACAGGAGAAAAAACCACCAGACCCAGAGAAGAAAATTCACTATGTAAAAAATTGTTACAATCACACAATTTTTCTCCTCACCCCAAACACACCCACAAAGCTACCCCACTAGTAAAACTTTAACTTTACACCTCTTTCCCTTTTACACTTAAAAGGTCAATAGAGGAATTTAACTAAAGTCAAAAGTTACTAGTTAAGCTTTCAACTGGTGCACTTAAACTAAGAGGCTAAGCCTCTTATTTATAACTGAGGCCTAGGCCTCTTTCATTTAATCTCACCGATGTGGGATTTAAAAGGAGCAAAAACAACAATCTCCACCTTGCGACTTTGACTAGTCCCACAGCCAAGCTCCACCACAATGAAAATCTTCATAGCTTCCGCTATCATGCTTCACCATAAAAGCATACCCACTCAGAATAAACCAATTCCAAGCATTTCACTTCAGCCCATGTCGAAAAACAACCTTGCTGAAAATTATGGTGTAACTTCCACGTTTCGCTTTCCTGGAAGTTCATTAGCCATCGACATGAATTTCCACCACACCCTGCATCAATGCCAAACCAATGCCTGTGTGCAAACTTGTGGACCCGCTAATATTAACACATCATCTATCATGGCAACTTTGGGAATTAGCGGCATGCCATGAGGATGTACACGTCTCATTTTAAAGATCAAAATCTTCTATGGAGAGAGACGCAATATTAGCATCATTTCCAGTATCTCCATTTACTGACTTAGAGCCACTTGCCGAACCAGCTCCTGCTCTTGGACAATTTTTCTTGACGTGCCCAGATTGTCCACACTCCCAGCAGACTACTTTCTTCTTCATGGAGTATTTCATCTTCCCATTTCCAGCTGCTACCATCACTAAGTTCTCAAGTGGAACATTACTTCCACTACTTAGTCTTCTCTCTTCAGAAAAGATTTTACTGGTAACCTCTGAAAAAATTATTTTCTCCTTCCCATGTATCAAAATAGGCTTCATGTGCTCATAGGAAGGTGGAAGAGACCAGATGAGTCTCAAGGCCTGATCTTCATCATCAATTTTAACTCAAATAGCTTCTAGCTCAGCGACAATGCCATTGAGAATGCTTAAATGATCTGAAATAGTTGTACTTTCACTCATCCGCAGTGTATGAAACTGCTCCTTCAGGTACACACGATTTGAGACGCCCTTCGTCTGATACAACTCTTCAAGTTTTTCCCAGAGTTCCTTTGCCGTAGATATTCCATGCACATTTGCAAGAACATTTTTGGCCAAGCACAGACGTATTGCACTTGCTGTTCTCAAATCCAGATCCTCCCAATCTTCATCGCTCATTTTAGATCTGCTCTTTTCACCAGTCACACTAGTACCAGTGCTAACTTCAGGTATTGGTCTGCCCTTCAATGCCTTGTGTAATCCTGATTGAATCAAGACATCCTTGACTTGTACTTGCCACAAGCCAAAATTGATTCTCCCATCAAATTTCTCCACCTCAAATTTTACAAGATTTGAAGACCTACTTCCTGACATTGCTTTGATGAATTTACTGTAGAAATGAATAGTACCTCACTAAGTCAGTTCCCAGGAAAGATTGGAGGGTCACAATGGACACACTTAAAATTTTCAATCTCCTAGACAGAACCTCCTTAGACTGTACGTATCCACACTACCACACCAAAACTCCACCCCACAAAAAGAACCTAGTGGCTCTGATACCAATTGTTGTGAATTTGGACCTCCCAAATACACCCCCCTAGGATCTACCCTTTGCAGGAATAACAAGAAAAATAGAAAAATAATAACAACACAAGAAATTTACGTGAAAACTCCAAAACAGGAGAAAAAACCACCAGACCCAGAGAAGAAAATTCACTATGTAAAAAATTGTTACAATCACACAATTTTTCTCCTCACCCCAAACACACCCACAAAGCTACCCCACTAGTAAAACTTTAACTTTACACCTCTTTCCCTTTTATACTTAAAAGGTCAATAGAGAAATTTAACTAAAGTCAAAAGTTACTAGTTAAGCTTTCAACTGGTGCACTTAAACTAAGAGGCTAAGCCTCTTATTTATAACTGAGGCCTAGGCCTCTTTCATTTAATCCCACCGATGTGGGATTTAAAAGGAGTAAAAACAACAAATACTTCCACATTCCATATCTTTAAGTTAGTTTTTAAGATCTTAAGCTTTCTGGCCAGAACAAAGCTTGGGGAACCATAAAAATGATATAGGACCTTGAGGTAGTAAACTATTTAATTCAAAAATAGCACTTCAGTTTTTTTTTTTTTTATAAGTAAAACAAGAATTATACACAGGAAGTATACAAACAGCCTACACCTAGTTACAAACTTATGAGCTTGAAAGTGATACAAGAAAATCATTTAATTTGCAAGCTCCATTAGAAACACAAGATGAGGCCCAAAGAATTAAAGTATGAAAAAAGAAACTTCTAAACATATCTGGAGAACGCTCATTATCTTTAAAACTTTGAAACTTCCTTTTAATTGATCTATAGGTAAATCAATAAGATCCAATTCAAAAATGAAGTATGAAAAATCAACCATCGCTAGAGAAAAATAGGATTCTCCCAAGCGATCATTTGGAAAATGAGTAGTGTTGAAGTCCCCTCCAAAACACCAGGAAAGATCCCAACAACTACAAAGTCCTACCATCTCATCCCACAATAAACTTTTGTTTCTATCCAAATTTGGGTTGTAAACACCCGCAAAGGCCCACTCGAAACCATCCTCCACATTCTTGAAATGACAAGCCACAGAAAAACCCCCCCACAAGTTCTTCTACCAATTCCACAAGCCTCTTATCCCGCATAACTACAATACCACCCAAAGCCCGTTTGGAAACCAAAGCTCCCCAACCTACGTTGGGACAACTCCACAAGTTATAAATGAGATTTTGATCCACAAACTTCAATTTAGTCTCCTGAAAACATATTACATTCACCTTCTATATCCGAATTAAATTCTTCACCCAGACGCGATTTCGAAAGTTATTCAACCCCCGAACATTCCAAACTACTCCAGATCAATTAGAGCCTAGTGCTAAGCTTGGCATTTAACAACACCTCGTGTTTGAAACATTTCTCCTTCAATATTTTTGTAACCAAGGAGATATGATTCTTTAAGATCCTCCGACACTACTTTGCAAGCATAGCCTTTTTGAAGCTTTCAATGTCTCTAAATCCCAAATCTCCTCTCTTCTTTGATTCCCCTATCTTAGACCAACTCCTCCACTAATATCTATTCTCTTTCTGGTGTGGCCCCACCAGAACCTCAACATCATAAAGGTTATCTCTTTGCACAACCTTCTTGGAAGTTTGAAAACATTCATAGGAATGGTTGGTATTCCTTGTATCACATCTTTTTTATCAAGATTTCCTTCCTTGTATGAGAGTTTGAGATAGAAAGTTGTTCTTCCATCTGTTAGTTTTAAACCAAATCTTGTCCTTCAGGTGCCAAAAAGTGTTATACTTAGATATACCCACCATAGAAGGTAAATTTAAGTACTTTTTATAACTTATGCAAGCTGACACACCTGCTACTTGCAGAATTTGTTGTCTAATAGACATTTCAGTATTGGAGCTGAAAAAAAAAATGGTAGTTTTCTGCTTGTTCAAAAAAGGACCCGAGGTCTGTTTTGGGAAGAGGACAGAACCCCAATTTTATTAATAAGCCCTCACTTCTGGCAAAGGAATACCGTGGTTACAAACTACACTTGGGAGTTACAAAAAAACCAAACCCAAGCATCCCAAAAAAACCAATAAACCAATAAGACTTTATTAAATTACTACAAAACCTTAGTAAAACCAGAAAAACAAAGCTGCAATTATCTTCTACTCAGATACGGCAAACTACTTTTATCAAGTCTTAAAAGACCTCTAGTTTCCCTTGGTAGGTCAAAAGCAGAGAAATAAGTGGAGGTACACCCCATAGCACCAAGCTTTGCCAGGCTATCAGCAACAGCGTTGCACTCCCTATATATATGACTGCAGGTGAAGGTTATTTCATCAAGATAATGCACGATCTCCTCTCAGAAATCCTCCAGGTACCACAAACCGCACAGTCTAGTCAATATCCACTCTATAATTAATTTAGAGTCCATTTCAATCTCAATAGCATTGAACCCCATATGTCGAGCATTTTTCAGACCAAACAAAAAACCCATAACCTCGGCATATGTATTAGTATGGGATCCAATAGGGACACAAAAACACAACCTAAAACTACCATCATGATCCCTGATAACTCCCCCCACACCTGATAGCCCCAGATTACCCATCGAGCAACCATACATTAAGTTTACACCATCCACCTTTTAGGTCTCTCCCATATCACAATCTTATCCACTTGCGTGCAAATTTTCGGAGGAAGATGATTTAAAGATTGTAGCAATGCGGCATCACTTTTACTAATACTTGTTCGATAGCCCTTAATTCTTTGACCGCTATGTAAGTTTTGCCCTTCCAGAGATGGCACAGTTATTTGCAAATAGTAAATGATTAATTCATGTGCCGACTCTTGAAACTGCTACCCCCTTCATGTATCTCCACATTTTTCAGACGAGTCTAGTAAGGAATTCAGTCTTTCAATACACAAGATAAATAAATATGGGGAGATAGGGTCCCGGCCTGCCTTATTATTGGAATCATTTGAATCCATGCTTCAATTATTGGCACAGTTATTTGCAAAATAAAATAAAAAATTCAATTTTTTCAAATTTTAATATAAAAATAATATATTCTAATAATATTTTATTAACTTTCAACTTTAATCTCAACTTGTCTCAACTTATCTCATCTTATTTCTGAAAACAAATAAGACCTAAGTCTTCATTATTTTTAAGAATATATATGACAAACATATCGAATTTTCTTTTTCTCTTGGTAGTCTAAAAGACTCACTACAAAAAAAAAAAATGACATTTGTGACGAGTTATTTGTGAATGAAAATGGCTATTAGTGGCCAGAATAAACTTCTGTTTTCATGTTTTTTTTTTTTAATAGTAGCTCACGTGGCACGGTGACTGTACAGCGCGACTGTACGTAGCAGAACTGAAAATATAAATTAGAGTTATGTCCATTTTCGAAAGATGTGTCTACAGAGCAGCCACTGTAGCAGTGCACGCATTGCACACACTACGTGGCTGCTTCTATTTTTTTTTTTTAACGAAAACGTGTTTTGATTTAATTTGAAAGTCGATTTCATACTTTTCATCTGGAATTCATCCCGCGAAACAATCTCCTCCCTCAACAGCAACTCGCGTCAGCTACCTCCACCCAGTGCCTCCCGGCAACGTCGTCTCTCTCGTCAGCGCCACTTGAAGCTCAAGCCAGAGGCTTTTACTCATAAAAGATTGAGTTCGGGTCTGAGCTGGAGAACGATACGTTCCTCAAAATGCTGATTCTTGATGGTTGTTTCATATTAGAATTGTTTCGAATACTTGGAAAAGAGAGACAGCTCGAGTCTGATGATCTGAGTGATCACCCTATCTCGTCCGTGGCATGGGCAATACCACATTTCTACAAGGATCTTCTTCTGCTTGAGAATCAGATCCCCTTTGTTGTTCTAAAAAAGTTATTTAAAAATTCCAAAATGCCTAATGAAAACTATCCTTTGTCCTTGCTTGCTTTGAAATTCTTTAACAAGGTAATGCGAAGATTCAATAAAGAACTCAAAATGATGAGCGGGCTTCTCAAAGGCAGCTTGCTGCTCGCATTTGCTGGACTTAGTTTGGAAAAGTTTTATCACCCTCACTCTAGATCAGCCACCAAAGGGGAAAAACTCAGAAACAACACCGGTGATATACTGCATCACGAAGCTCCTCAAAGCAGTGATTAAGATCAAACTGCATGAGGCGCACAACTTCTTGGCTGTGAAATTCGAGAATAGAGTGATTGAGATACCCAAAATAACAGTCGACTACTTCATGCACTCTTTCATGGTGAACCATCGGGCATTCGAGCAATTGCACAAGGAAAGCTCCAAGCACATCACAATTTACGCCTATTTCTTGGACTGCTTAGTAAACACAGCCAAGGATACCAAGTATCTTTATGAACACAACATCATTTATAGTTATGTTAGGAAGAACAGCGAGGTCGTGCAATTCATCAACAAGTTGGGGAAGGAGATGGACGTAGATACTTTAATACACCATGATCATTATAAAAAACCGTACAACGTGCAATGGACGAGGTTCAAGCGTAGATACTTTAAGACTGAGGGCTTGGGACTGATCTCATCGGGAGGGCTGAGGTCGATGGCTGTGCTTGGCTTCGAGGGCTGAGGTTGAAGAAGACCAAAGGTTGAGATTCAGGAAGGCTGTGAGGTTGGGGGAAAATGACTTGAGGGCTGAGAGACGTTGCCCAGGAAACCAGTTTAGTCAGTGGCGTTAGTGAAGCCGGTCTACACACCATGTGTGCCATGGCTGTTGCCAAACAGTGGCTACCGAGTGGATTTATCTTTTCGAAAATATTTGTTCAAACCTTTTTAAAAAAAAACAAAAAAATTGCAATCTTATTTATTCAAATTCAAACATTTTTTTTTTATATTCCATGATATTTTAAATATTTTAAGTCAACAACTATAAGCCAAATTCCTAGACTATTTGACTTTCCAAATATACTACAACGCTCTGCTAGGGTTCGGATTTTTTCTTCTCTTGCTAGGGTACTCACATAGGCTGCATGGTGGCAGTTGATGCCTCGCTACCACAGGCATGTCATCCTCGGTCGTTTGCCGATCTCATCTCTACTGTGCCGCAACCGCTGCCAGAGGTGGTGCTGCCTTTCCGTCCACCAAAACTCATCGATGGTTAGTTGTGTTTTACTTTTTCAGTGGAGGAGTTGGAGAAATCTACCCAACCATTTCGATTTTCCTTGGTGTTGAAGTTTCTTAGGCTGAGGCCTTCATTGGACGTCATTAGGGCCTTAATCCGTAGTCGATGGGGTCTGTCTAGCATGCCGGCAGTTTCCTTCATGCAGTGACCAAGGAATGTATTCGTTAGGATGACCACCAAATCAAATTTTCTTAAGGCTTTGTTAAGGGAGTCTAATGACCTAAATGGTGCTCCATATAGAGTTTTCGCTTGGACTCCTAATTTTAATGAATAATTTGATCCCTCATGTGTGCCGATTTGGGTGTTTTTGCCCGGACTTCCTCCCAATTTCTTCCATAATTTTGTGCTAAAGTTCCTTACGGCTCCAATCGGAAAAATCATTCGCCGTGATAACTTTACAGTCCATGCGACATGCACTGATGGTGCACGGGTATGCCTTGAAATTGACTCATCCAGAATTCCTATTCCTTACTTTTGGATTGGTCAACCTGGGGTGCAAGGAAGTAGAAGACAAGAGGTAGTGTTTGAAACATTGCCTGCATACTGTTCATTGTGTAAATGTCAAGGACATAGCTTAAGAACATGTCGTAATTTTTTGTTTTAAAACTTAGAAATGATTAAAATATTTGATGTAAAGTAAAAAATAATGTGAACCATTACCATTGTTCAATGTATCAGTTCGGTTATTTAGATTTAAATGAAAATGAAAATGTATCATGCTAACTTGAATCAATGTATGCCTCTTGGGGATAGGAGTCTTAACCGTTTGCCAACCAAACAAAAGGTTGTGTCCTTTGGTGAATTAGAAACATTTTCAATGTATTCTCTAATATTTGAGGTTGTGATTTCTCATAAGTGTTCCTTCATTTTAATTGTGACTTTTTACAAGTATCATTTCATTTATATAATATGAAGTGGCTTTTCACTAGTACCATTTCATTTATATCATGTGACTTTTCACTAGTACCATTTCATTTAAATAAGTTGTGACTTTTCACAAGTCTCATTTCATTCCAGTTGTGACTTTTCACAAGTGCACTTTCCTAAACCCCACCCACAAATTCATTCACTCCAAATTCTCTAAAAAAAAATTAGGGAAATACTTCTTCCTTCTTTTTGTCTTTCTTTTTTTGGGCTTTGGCTATTTTATATTGGATTCGAGGATCTCCTTTTATGTGCACCAACGAGGAGATTAACGGGAACCGACGTTGTTGTATCTTGAGAATAGACTGTCAAGAAGCCTAATGCATGTTTAAATTTGGAGGCGGTGAAATCTACTTTAAGGAAAGTGTCCATCACAATGTATCTCAACACCGGGTTCTTTCTTTCCAATTTGTTCTTGTTATTTTACATATTCTCTAGTTTACAAAGCATTTCAAAATATTTACCAACAGTAATAGCAGTGATCCGAACAAAAAATCCAAGGGGGGACAGGTTTGGATCAAAAAAGGTGTTAAGGATATGGCTGAGGGAACCCAGTCGCTTGGCTCTGCTTTACCGGAAGTTGAGGGACACCAATAATGCTATAGTGATGCAGGATGGTTCTAATAATAATCTTGATGGTGTAGTGGATGATAGAGTCCTTGCCATTGCTATAAATTCTGATATTGCTAGGGAAGGGTCGTTGATGTCTCAAGAGGGTAGTGATCTTCCTCAAGCCGTGGCTAGCATGCAGGTGGACACGAAGGTGGACATGCAGGTCTTGAATGAAACAGGAGATGCAAGCAAGGGTCAGCTCTTGATTGATGCAGGAGCTGTTGGTTCCTCTCAAGGCCACGCAGGTGCTATTATAGGCCATTATGTGAATTCGGCACTCCATGTTTTGCCGCATGATGAAGAGCCGCAACCGTTGCCTGCAGTTGTGTCGAATGCTACGCATGAAGTTGTGGTAAAATCGTCGCATGAAGCCGTGCCACAAGCTCTGCTGCAGGTAGTCGTGCCACGTGCTGTGATGCAGGAACCCATGACACTTGCTGTGCTGAATGGAGCCGTGCCACATGCAGTCCAGATTTCCTTGTCCGTCGTTGAGTCCGTTGTGCATGAAGTATTGGGCCTGCGGAGTCGGTTAAGGAAATGGGCTTTCTTGCTGAAGGTATTGCATCTAAAGTTTTTTAGGTTGAAGGTGTAGCGTGTGAGATGGACCAGATTATCATAGAAGAATCTCACTCTGAAAATAAAATTGAACAAGACAAGTTGAGAACTAATATGCAAAAAGATTATAGTACTAACTCGAAAGCGCCAAAAAAAAAATTTGGTACGTTTTAGAAAAGGAGTTCTTCTAGGACGGTGACCCGTCCATCCAAACTTAATTTAAGATTAATCCAATTATTTTTTGGAATCTTAGGGGAGTGGGAACTTCTCAATTGAGGTTGAGAAAAATTATTAAGAAATACAAGCCTAATATTCTAGCTCTGGCTAAGCCTTTTCTGATGGAGGATAGAATACCGGGTGTTTTGAGTAAGTTTCATTGTAAATTTTTTACTA
Organism: Carya cathayensis; assembly: GCA_011037825.1. NCBI lineage: Eukaryota > Viridiplantae > Streptophyta > Magnoliopsida > Fagales > Juglandaceae > Carya > Carya cathayensis. The sequence goes on along the minus strand of QGSO01000485.1, from coordinate 917,470 downwards.
CTAATGAAACGCATGATGGAAAATTTTGGCTGCCGTGGAACTCAGAAGTTTCTATGCAAAGGTTGGCAAGCTCTAGCCAATTTCTGACTGTTAAAGTGGAAGAGAATGGGCATGTTTTTATCCTTACCATTGTATATGCTAAGTGTAGTCAACTTGAGAGGAATGCCCTCTGAGAGGATCTGGAGGCTAGTGGCAGTGGTCACATCTCCCTTGGGTTCTTTGTGGGAATTTCAACATTATCAAAGATGATTCAGAGAGAAGAGGCGGACATCCTTGACATTTTTCGACGATGGCTGATTTCAATTTGTGTATTCAGAATTGTGGTTTGTTAGACATGCGATACAAAGGCCCGAGTATGACATGGAGTAATGGTTAAGGAGGGTTGGTGAGAAGCTAAGCAAGGTTAGATAGATGTTTTCTTAATTCTAATTTTCTTAATTGTTTCCTGAATGTTTGTTATCAAGTTTTCACTTGCACCACGTCAGATCATTCCCCTTTGGTGATTCAAATGGGAGAGGACCCGTTCTGGTATGGACCTAGCCCTTTTTGTTTTCAATTCATGTGGACTAATCATATCGATTTCCTTAGTCTTGTGGAAATGGTGTTGAAGCAGGAGGTGATTGGTGTAGGTCTTAATAAATTGTCCTTTAAATTAAAACAAGTTAAGGTGGCTCTTAGGGAGTGAAATCAACGTGTTTTGGGTAGAACTACCGCCATTATCCATGATTTGGAGCAACGTATTGAGAGAATGGAATTCAATCTCCAAAATTGTTTTAATGTTAAGGATGATAATGATCTTATGGTGGCTACGTTGGAATTATCGACCTGGATAGGTTGGGAGGAGACGCGTTTGTCTCATGAAAAAATCTAGTTGTAAGCACAATTGCGCACTAATATGTGCACCAATTGAATATGATTGGTCAAAAAGTTGATTTGATTGAAAACAGTGCTAATTTAAATTTTAAATATGAAGGAATTAGTATTGGTACGTAGATTAGTACGCGACTATGCTTGTATGTAGCAGAACTCCTATCTCATATGGCTAAGATGAACTGGCTGAAAGACGGTGATCAAAATTCTAAATTTTCTCATACTATCCTGAATGCTAAGAATCATAAAAGGGTGCTTGGCTAACGATACTTCTTTTAATAATCCCGTTGATATTCGTCAGGTTGCTGTTAAGTATTTTCATGATTGCCTGGGTCAAATTAGGAGCTGTGATTTGCCTAATTAAGTCACCTCATCTCTCCTGTGATTTCTGATGAGGAAAATTTATTGGTATGTAAAGATCCTTCCCTTGAGGAAATTAATGAAGCTCTTTTCAGTGTCCCCATCGATAGTAGTCCTAACCCGGACAGCTTTGGATCTGGTTTCTTTAGAGTTTGTTGGGGTTTTGTGAAGGAGGACCTTTTGGAAGCCACTTCTGAGTTTTTCCATTCTAATTCCTTTTCCAAGTTCTTCACTGTCTCTTATATTGTTTTGATTCCTAAAGTAGATAAGCCTACTAGTTTTGATAAATTCAGACCTATTAGTTCATGCTCTATTTTTATAAGATTTCTGCTAAGATCATTGTGGGTCGTATGACGAGCCTGCTTTCTAAGATGATATCTCAGGAACAATGGGCTTTTATTCCTGATCGTAGCATTTTTTAGAATATTAACTTAACAAGAGATAGTTCATTCTATTCATAAAAAATCTATTGGGGGTAATGTGTTGATTAAGTTTGATATGTCTAAGGCTTATGAAAGAGCTGATTGGAGGTTCCTTTTACATGTTTTGGCTGCTTTTGGTTTTTCGGATAAAGTCTACGTTTTAATCAATTCGTGTACCTCTACACCTTGGTATTCAATTATGATGAATGGCACTCTTTCGGGGTTTTTTAAATGTGAACGTGGTATGAGGCAAAGGGACCCTTTATCGCCTTATTTGTTTATTGTTATGCAAGAGGTACACTCTCATCTTCTTAGGCATTCTTTTGATAATGGTAATATTGGCCAGTTCACTTAGGCTCGAGGTACCCCGCTTGTTTCTCATCTTATGTATGCTGATGATATAGTTATTTCTGCGAATGGTAGGAAGCGGTCGATGAAAGGATTGATGCAAGTTTCGAAGTCTTATGAAGATTGGTTAGGTCAAGTCCATATCAAAGAGAAAAGTGCTATCTTTTTCTCTAAACACATTTCTATTCCTAGAAAGAAATAATTCATATTACTAGTTTTTCTGAGAGCTCTTTTCCTTTCAAGTATTTGGGTGTGCCCATTGTGGTTGGTAGATTGAAAGTTTCAGATTTTGGTGATTTGTTAGGGAAAGTTAAAAAAAAAAAAGATTGTGGGTTAGAAGATGTAATCGTTCTCTGTAGGTGGGAGAACTATTCTTCTGCGTCACGTTCTTTCGAGTATGGCCACTCACATTCTTGTTGTCTTACATGTCTCTAAGGTTGTAATTATGGAGTTGAATAGGCTTCTGGGTTCTTTTTTTCCGGGTGAATCACAAGGGAAAGCTAAAAGAAAATTGGTGGTTTGGCATAAGATTTGTCGTCCTATGGAAGAAGGTGGGTTGGGTTTTTGGGATTTTGGAGATATTCAGCGAACTTTACACATGAAACTTGCATGGCGTTTGACTTCAGGTCATTCTTTGTGAGCGGATTTTTTCAGAGGTAAGTATGTTAGGGGTAATCATTTATCCCTTTTGGCGCCGAGTAAAGGTACTCGTTTTTGGAGGCCTATTGTCAATAGTATTCCCAATGTTCTTACTAACTCAAAGTGACTTGTGAAAGAGGGAATTCTCTCCTTCTAGTATGATAATTGGGAAGAAGGCGGTCCTCTTAATGCCCAATTTTCAGTGGTTGAACAACCATTGATTAAGATTAAAGAGTGCCGGATTGAAAATGGTTGGGATGTTCTTCTCTTGAAAGGCTTATGGGTCACCAAAAAGCTACTGACTTGTATTAGTTCTTGGCTAGGCGGAAAGAGGGGCAAGATGTTTTAGTTTAGATGAAGAAGAATGATTGTACTTTTAGTACCAAAAGTGCATGGGATTGTATTAAAGTTTGGGCGCCTCCTTTACCTTGGGCCCATTGGATTTGGCATAATAGCCTTCCTAAAAAAAATCTCCATTATGATGTGGAAGGCTACTAATAATTGCTTGAATGTGAATGAAAAGATTAAAATGGTTGGGATCCGTATGATGTCTAAATGTAATTCTTACTCTTTGGGCTAGATTAAGGATCTTAATCATGTTCTTTGTACAGGTGGTTTTGCTAGACAAATTTGGTGCATGCCTGATGTTCAATCAGGTGTGCATATGAGTGAGTTCCGTACTTGAAAAGAGCAAATTAATTTCTGGTTTCAGTGTGCTGGTAAATCGACTCAAGTTTCAGACTATTTTTGGTCTCCTTCCCTCCATTATCTTCTGGAAGTTATGGGGAAGGCGTTGCAAAGCCAAGTATGATGGTAAGATTGACACGATTGAGTCTATTTGGCATGCTATTATGCTTTGGATCTGTAGAATTAAGCAATTGAATATGAAAGTGTTAAAGCTTACTAGCCAAGATGTTGTCATTCTAAAGAGATTGGATATAGGGATTTCAAATCCTAAAGTAAAGAAGGTTTCTATGGTGAAATGGATCTCACCCTTGCCGAACTAGGTAAACAAGGCCCTGTTTGTTTACACAAAATTAAAAAACTCATCTCATTTCATCTCAACTCATCATTATAACTTTTTCAAATCCCCATATAAAATATAATAAACAATTTCACTTTTTCAAATCCCAATACAAAATTAATATTATAACAATATTTTATTCATTATTATTTAAAACATCTCATCACATCTGTATAATCAAACGAGACCTTAATATTGATAGGAGCAGTTTAGGAAATCCTGGTCCAGCTGGGGTTGAGGGTATCATTCATGATGCAAGTGGTAAGATGTGTACGGTTTTTTTAGTTTCCTAAGGCCAGGGTTCTAATAATTTTGCAGAGCTGAGAAATTTGCTGGAAGGTGTCAGGAGGTGTCGTCAACTAGGTTATCTTCGGGTTCATATTGAGACAAATTCTCAAATTCTTGTTAACTAGATCGTTAATGGAGAGTATAAGACCTGGTATCTTGAGGACTATTGGGATGAGCTTCTAGCTTGCCTTCAATGTTTGGTTTATACAGTGAGTCATGTCTTTCGTGAAGGAAATGTTGTGCCTGATTTTCTTGCAAAACATGGAACTGGGGGACTAAATATAGATTGGATTGAAGATAGAGTTCCTCCCCATAAATAAGGGCTATCAATAAACTTGGGGTACCATCATCTTCTTAAAAAAAAAAAAAAGTTTTAAACCAGAGGAAATTAAGTATAAATTAGATACCCTCTAACCCCTTACTGATCATTTGTCAGTGAGAAGTAATTATCAATATGAACCTATCCACATAAAGTTGAGTTTCAGTCTCTTGTTTTCATAATCAAGAAGTGCTAGATCTAAGAAAATATCTTATTAAAATAAGTTTACAAATTAACGTGTTTTGGTATAATATTTTGGATCTATTTTACAACAAAAAATACTTTACAATCTAATATTTCATATCAAGCAACATAAGTTATAAGATTTTGTTTTTCTTCTCAGCCAACCCATGCACAACCCTCGACCCTTTTGTTCTGAGTTAGGAGTAACTACGTACCCACCAAGCCAACAAAGGGCAACTCAACAATAAGCATACGTACGTTTTGGTTTGGTTGTTCTAGAGTAATTCAATTTTCTAACATTCTTTAGGTATAAAATCCGTCTAAATTTGTAGGAATAAATCCACATTGCTTTTAAACCTTGTTTGAGAGAGAGAGAGGAACCTATATATGATTTACTTTAGTGCAAATAGAATGGTGCAGGGCCTTACAAACACTACGATAACTGGTATATGAACGTAAGATCCAATTGGAAATGGAATAGATGGGAGATTGCTTACGCCCTAGTTAGAAAATGATGGGTATTTATAATCATTTTAATAATAACTAATTTTAACATTATCCTTTCTTTTAAAATATAAGTGCATTCTCTTACGAGTAGTGTTACATCTACAGAGGGTGTAGCCCACGAATGGGTCTCAAGAAGGCTAATTGTCTATCTCTCTCTCTTCACATATTTTTTTATAGGAAAATGGTAGGGTTACAACCCTTCTACTATCTATTTAATATTCTTTTTGTATTTGATTTTTTGTTAATTTTTTTATTTTATTTAATGATTAAGGAAGTGATTATTAATAAAATTATCTACATTTTTTAATTTTTTTTCTTAGTGACTAAGGGTGTTAAAAAAATACTTAAAAGAAAATGTTAAGAAAATAAAAAATTTCAAATCTTTTGCAAGTAGTAAATGTATAGATCATTACCCATTTTTATATCCTTGAATATTTTATTTTAAAAAAATCATAACATCATTAAAAATCACTTCTTTAATTACTAAGTGAAAAACAATATTGCGTCGGGGGAGGCCATTCTCGGGACAAACAGCATTTTCCTTCTCTAAGACCGATGTGTTTTGAAATTTGAATCATGTCATTTTCATATGATCTTCTAATGATATATTTTTGTTGAACGTATTTGTCACTTTTTACCTCTCTCTGATCTCTTCTATTCAGGTTTCTTAATTTGTTGTCGAAGGCATTCTAGCTAGTGATCTATTAAGTAATTTTTTTTCCTTAAGAATATGCAAGTATTCATTACTCAACTACTAAAGGAGAGTATAGTAGACAGTTTCCAAAGAGCTCCAAATTAAGAAGGATGGTTATGCTCGAGCTAGACTCACTTGCACGTGAGGTGGCATTTTTTTAGGAATGAATTGTAAAATATATTTTGAGTATGAATAATTCTACATACAGGTTTAAAGTGTACAAATCTTATTCAAGTTTTAGAGTTTTGCTAGGTACAAGTAAGTTTTGTGTGCTAATTGGCGCACCGATAATTTTTTTTATTTTAAAAAAAATAAAAATAAAAATTTTAGAGAAGAAGAGAATCTCATATCTCATAAAAATTATATCTATCTTCAATTCATATCATTTCATTAAACATATGCCTTATATTTCAATATCGGCGTACGAATTAATACACTAAACTTGCTTGCAAAGTTGCTTGCAAGAAGATTTTTCCTAATACTTAATAATCTTCTATTTCTCTTACGTTGAGTGTGGAGTATTCTAGAATGGTGTAGAACTTCGTAGGGAAAGGCCTTATAGACAATTCTAGAGTAGTGTTCTAGAAAGGGCATTATAGACAATTCTAAAGTAGGGATCTAGAAAGTTCTTTACCCTTGGATTGGTGACAAGTGTCACAATCCTAACCATTCTTTGTACCAAGAGTTCCCTATAAATAGAGTGAGTCTCATTTATGTAAATCACCAAGCAATAGAGCAAACAAGTTTTCTAGAGCTCCTCTCTCTTCTTTCTCTCTCTAGAATTGTTCTCTCTTGTCTTGAGTCGCTTGAGTTGATATATAAATAATAATATTTTTTAAATCTTATACAAATATATTTAAATATAAATAAGTTAATATATGTATTTAAACGTAAGAAATAAATTTATATAAGTTTAACTTTTTGTGTAAAGTTATAATAAAAAAAAAAAGGTAAATCCCATCAAAGATATACGATAGGATAAGATCAAAATACCTGTTTAAAACAAAAACCAAAACAACAAAAGTACTACTTTCAATTAAAGTTTATAGTAGAAACTGCTTATAAAACTTTGCAAAAAATGGACAAAAGTCCATAGTAGGCGATGATAGATATTGTCATGAATTCAACATCATTGCATATTTTGCTAGCCAACACGTTTCCCATGATCAGTTTGGAAGCATGCACACACATGCCTTATTTCCCCCACATGAATTATTTATATATATCACAAATTCTTATACGCCAGTCGCCAGTCATCGGGTTGACGTTTTGTCGTTTGGTTGACAACAAAGACTTTGCATGTGATATATGATGAAAAGGCCTTTTTTGAGCGCTTTTCGAAGGAGAATATTATTACTTGTGAAACACGATTTGTTTTGATATTTTCATTATTTAATATACATACTCACACTATATATTAATGAATAACTTTTTATTTTTTATTTTTTTTATTTAACCACACATATTTATACATTAATATTTTATATATATTTTAATAGAATAAAAAAATGACAAATCATAAATTAATATGTAGTGTAGGGGATGATAAATAGAATTTTTCTAAAATGATATATTAATAATAGATACTGCAAAGATCAACACAATTAATAAGAAAAAAAATATTAAATGTAATTAAGAAAAAATTACTTTAAAAAAACTTATTTATTTACAAAATCATGAAATTTAAAACTCAAAATTTTGAATTTAAAAAATATAACAAAATGGAGTTGTAACTAAAATTATAAGTAAAAATATAAGTATATGTAATATTACTCAACTTATGATCCGAATAATAATAAAATTTATCACTTTTTATTTATCTAAGTTTTTTAAATAAATGGTGATTTTATGTCTGGATTTTAAATCCTATTTCTGCCTCGCACGTGAGAGGCAAAGGTAATTTTACACTACAACAAACGCCAAATTAAAAAAATGAATGAAAACATAATAAAGGATGTCAGTGGAAATAAGGAGATTGAGGTTGAAGGGTGAAGTATTTTATTATTTTAAAAAAAAATCTATTCATTACTATTTTTCATAAGATTTATGAAATAATATTAAATGATCATTTATAAATAAAATATAATAAATAATTTTTAATTATTTAATAATATAGAATAAAATAATAAGAAGATGATAAAAAATTAATAATGAGTAGCATTATTATCTTTTTTTTTTTTTTATCTTACAAGTCAACCATGCAATTAATTTTTTTAGACTTTGTTACAACCTCGAACTCATCTTCACCTATCGTACTCTGCTCTTCCATCTTTCCCGCTAGACAGATTTGCCTCTTCGCTATCTTGTTCTGCTTTTGTTGAAACTTCAACCTGCGCGACATATAGTATTGAAGAAAGAGAAAGTCTAAACGCAGGCCGCCCCCGCCGCCGCCGGGGGCGGCGGAGGGGGGGCACGTGGAGAAAAAGAGAGAGAGAGTGACACAGAGAATGCAGAAACAGAGAGAAAGAGAGAAAACACATCAGTGCTCTGTGATTGTGTGTGTGTGTGAGAGTGGGAAGCAGATGAGGAAAGCAACTGTGAAAAGGTTGACTGGAAAATCCTTTTTGTGTGAGGGGCAATCATTTGCAGCTTTTTCCTTTTTGCCATTTTCCACAAAATAAAAACTTGTGAAAAATACAATGAGCCTCTGGAATTGGCAAATTGAAAGAAACTTATCAGGTTCAAAGCCGTGGGTTGCTGCAACTGGTGCACGCCGGAGCTACTACACCTAGGAAGATAACGAAATGGTGAGGCACGGCGTTTTCCCCTTCCGCTTGAACTGGGCATGCATTTTCTGCTTGAATGGTAATGTTTCTCGGTTCACTTGCATCTTTTTTCTTATTTCTTTTTTAATTTTTTTTAATTATTATTATTTTGTTTATTTATATATATATATATATAAATGCCACGTCAGTGGCGTTTGCGGGCGGCACGGCATTATGCCGTGCCTGTAGCACTGGTCGCATTTATAGGCAACAGCAAAGAGAGAGTGTACAACAAATATTGGGATCACGCAAATATTTCTATTATTTTTAGGAAAAAATCTACTCAACCTCCTACTATTCACACACACTCCACACTCCACATTTTTTTTAATTTTTTAATATATAATTTTTTAATATATAAATAATGAATAAAATAATTAAATTAATTTAAAAAGAATAAATTCAAAAATATATATATATAAAATATTAAAAAATGAAAAAAAAAATGGAGTGTGGAGTGTAGGAGGTTGTATAGCATTCCCCTATTTTTAGAGTCTGTCCAAAAGCTTTCCAGCTGTGGTATAGTGTGCTCAGCCATCCCGTTTCCTTCACAGGTTGTGGAGTAGAGTAGTAGTCCTGTGCTGCAGCATCTATTTTCGTAATAGTCCCTCGCGATCCAAGCATTATAGGAGAAAAGTTCGAGGCTTGATCGTAAGTGAGTGAACCGTGCTGAAGATAGTGGTTTTGAAAACATCTGCAATTTAATGTTTACTTGATAAAAATGATACTTGTAGAATTTTAGCAACCACACCATCTCTAACAAAGTGATAATTCAGTTCAATGTGTTTGGTATGGGCATGCAAAATAGGGTTTACATTCAAGTATATGGCCCCCAATTATCACACCATAACATGGGGAGTTCATTTAGAAAAATACTCAATTCCTTAAGAAGAGATTGAAGCCACAAAAGCTCACATGCAGTATTAGCAACTGCGTTATACTCGACGTCAGCGGAAGACCGAGCTATGGTCGGTTGTTTCTTGAAACTCCAGGATATCAAATGTGAGCCAAAATAAATGCAAAACCCACCAATAGATTTTCAATTGTCAGGGCAACTAGCCTAGTCAGCATTGGAAAAGGCAAATAACTTTAATATAGAAGAACTAAAATGAAAACCAAGATGCTGAGTAAGATTAAAATACCTCAAAATTCTTTTAACGGCTTGCCATTGGGGTAAGCATAATACATAAACTATCAAACTTTGTTTACAGCAAAAGAAATATCTGACTGAGTAAAAATCAGATATTGGAGGCTGCCAACAATACTCCGATAAAGCTGAGGATCCTCAAAAAATGATCCTTCAAGTGCGGTGAGTTTAACTGATGATAACATGGGAGTGGTGACAGTTTTAGACTTATATGTTGGTCCGAATTAAAAGATCTGAAATATACTTAGATTGAGACATGCATAAACCATGGAATTCCTAGACACCTCTGTACCAAGAAAACAATGTAACAGACCGAGTAAAGGACCGAGGTCCTTGACAAGAAAATATGCACCAAGAGCAGCAATAAGCAGATCCAACATTCTGTATAGAAAGTGCAGACCATCGTCAATGCTAACTTGGTCAGTGCCAGTATATGGAATGGACTCAAGGTTGAGGTTAGAGAACTGAGAGGTAAAGTTGTTGGTGGTGGCTGTATCAGGGAACTAGTTGGTTGATGGGGCAGTGGGGGGGGAGGGCAATAAAGTTAGCTATAAGGGAGGAGGGAGCCGAGGCTTAGTATGCATGGTCAAAACGGTAGTAACATGAGAGAGTTGTATGACCATGCTTGTGGCAAACTTGACATAGAGGACGAGTGTTAGGTTGATTAGAGAAAAAATTCTAGAGCTGGCCACGCCTTCCACCTCTTGAGTTGGGGTGTCGACCTTTGTTGAAGGACCCTGATGACATAGGGGCTCTCATGCTTGTGGCATGTGCTGCAAGACTTGTGACTGGAATCAAAGACTGAGTTTGGTGAGCCAATTGTGATTCATGATTAAGAAGAAAACTATAGACCTGATGGGAAGATAATGGTTATAGTCTAGTAGTAACAAAGGTAACAATGGACTCATAGTCTGAGCCAAGTCCTGCCAAGAGATAGATAGAAAATTGAGAGGGAGATAAAGGATGGCTTGCTGTGCTAAGAGAAGCAGCCAGCGAAGTGGCTTTGTGGTAATAGTCCGAAATGGACTTTGAGCCCTTCTTGAGTGTAGCCAACTAGTATTGAATTTGGACTATGTGAGCAGAGGACTGTGCTGCATACAGATTTTGGAGAGTGTTCCAAACATCTTGTGAGGTGGTACACTCAAGAACATGGGACAAAACTATAGCAAATGATGATGAATTTAGAGCTGAAATAATTAATTGGTTCTGCAAAAGCCACCAATTATAGTCAGGTTGATCTGGTCATCGACTTTGTGAGGGGCGTAGGAATAGTCCCATCCACATAGCCATAAAGCTGATGACATTTTAAGAAAGGGACAAGTTGAGCCTTCACAAAAGGTTGTCTACCTTAATTTTGTGGGTCACGAAGTGAGAGGCCAAATTTAAAATGGAGGTGTTAGAGTATTGGTAATGAGCTAGCCATTGTGAAGTCTAAAATAGAATTCTAATATAGTCTTTAGGCCATAATATGGACTCATAGCTAGATTAGTCCGATTAGTCTACATTAGACTAGTTATTTTAAACTCCAAATAATAATATATTATTATATATTTTAATAATATTTGATATTTTTTTAATATTTTACAAATACACTTCATAAATTAATTAATAACTTTATTAAAAAAATAAAATTATTATTTTTCAAATATTTTTTCCCTCAACCTAATTATTTAATAAATATATTTTGTCAATTATTCACCCAACAATCACATATTTATGATCTACCTCATTTAATGTGAATTAATGTAAGTATAATTTTTTGAACTGCATCATGTAAATATTGACAAAATCACACGCTATCTGCTTCATACAAGGTCAATGGCTAGTGTAGAAATATTAAAATATTCATTTGGCCCTAGAATAGTCACTCGCCAAACATGAAGAGGTCCTAACATTTATTGTAGTTAATATGTCAAACTTTTACACTATAGCTAGGCCAATGCAGCAGTTTTTCTCACATTGGTTCTGACGTTTGTCATGAGCGGCCATATTTTTTCTTGGGTGCTTCTAGAGCCACTGTTGGGGCTCCCGCTGAGAGCTCCTACTTGGTTAAAACAATTATTTTATTTTTTGTTTTTTGTTTTTGTTAAGGCGAAAATTAGCTAGGATTAGATGACTAAATGATAAGGTTTATCTTATCATTATTTGACTAAATGATAAGGCTTATCTTATCATTATATTTGAATTTGTTGGACGAATATAAAATAATTATTTATTTATCTCTAAAAAATGTTAAGCTTATCTAGAAGTCTTAGGTGATGTTTAGATAAGTCTTTGAAGTTAAAATCGAGTCCTGGTATATCCTGAAGAAAGCTGGACAGATTAGTCAATCCAGAAGATTGTTATTCGCGAAATCTTAGCAGTCCGTCGGCACACGTTTTCGCGACTGTTGCTAACCGTCAGCAGAGTCCTACTGTGACTGAAACTCTTTTCAGACTTTCTATTTAAAGAGATTCGGTTTTGTATCTTCTTAGAGATCAGAGAGCCACGAATTTCAGAGTGGTTATTCAGAGCATATGTGTGAGAAAATTCATTTGAGAATTTTCATGGGGTTTTTCATCTCTCTTTAAGTGTGATCGTGCTCCTGTGTTGTAGGATCGTGTGATTGGAATTTAGCCCCTACAGTTCTAGGAGGAAAAGCAACATTTGAAGATCTTTAGAGGTTTTGGCTGTTACTGCGGTAGAAGACAAACGGGTCGTTTGTCTTGGCAAGTAAGATAGTCGAATTGCAAAGGTTTTGTAATTGATGATCGCTTGTAATTGTTCTTCAAATAATAAGATTGACTTTCTTGGGTTTGGCTGCCCCGTAGGATTTTACCTTTAAAGGTTTCCTTTTGTAACCAATCGTTATGTCTTACAAATTTGTTTATTCTTTTTGAGTATTTTGATTCATTTATTAATTCTAGATATTGAGACCTAATCAATTTGTTCAAGGAAATTGGTAGACAATTTCGTGATTTTACAGGGGTACTTTGGGACTTTCAGTTTTCACATTATTTTTTAATATTTTTAAATATTTTTAAAAATTAGAAAATTCATAATAACATTGAATAATATTTTCTTACTCACTAAGAAAAAGATTAAAAAAAATTTGGGAACGGGATCCCTAGTTTTAGCCCTTTGGATTGAGAGGTAAGATGAGATAAAATAATTTTAAATAAAAGATAAAAGTTAAATAAAATATTATTATTTTTATTTTAGTATATGAAAAAGTTGAATTGAAATTAAAAAAAATTAAATTATTTATTATATTTTATATAAAAATTTAAAAAAATAATAATGATGAAATAAGATGATATTACCGTCTCATCCGAACCAGGCTGATTTATTTTTATTTTATTTGTTTCTATAGAGAAGAAGATGAAGTTAGCGTGAGCTTTATGATAGCTTTGAAACCATACTGAAGAAAAGTAGCGTGTTTTGAAGGAATTCTTTTTTGAATAATATTGCTTTACAGGGTATGGCTTCAGCCTTTATTTTTCCTACTATACAGTGACCTTTTTAGTCTATTTATAAGCAACAGCTAAGAGAAAGTGCGGTGCAAATATTGGCACCACACAAATATTTCTATTATTTTTAGAGTCTGTCCGAAAGCTTTCCAGCTGTGGGGGAGTGTGCCACTGTGCCCAGCCAGCCATCATGACCCGTTTCCTTCACAGGTTGTGGAGCAGAGTACTGGTCCTGTGCTGCGGCATCTATTTCAGTAATATATAGCAACCAGAAATTAAACAATCTACTTTTTGGATTAAATAGCTTTGCTCCCAAAACTAGTGCGTACAGACTTCACAAAATAAGAAATATTGCATATTATAGTAATTTCTTGTGAAAAATTAATTGAGAAATCAAGGAAAAGTGACTTGATTTCCTATGTGAAGACGAAGCCTTTTTTTTTTTTTTTTCCCATGCTTGTATTGAGAGCGAAAAAGAGAGCGGCGTTGCGGGAGAGAAGCTTATCTTCCCATGGATATACGGTGGTGTGTTTTCGTTCTCTCATCTATAAGAGCATGCTCCTAAAAATTGAGAGAAGGGAGAAGATCGAGAGTTCAACTAAATGTTTTCCCTCTAATGAGATTACGAGGCATGTATGCATTGGGACTTTGAGTTGAAAAATTTATTGTTGCTCTTTTGTACTCCATGTTTGAATAGTGAGTTCCTTTGAGATCCTGATATCTTGTGTGATTGTTGAAATTTATTTATTATCTCTTTCTGCTTCATTTCCATCTTAAAATCTCCATTTGTCACAACATGAAACTATATTGAATTGAAATTAAAGAAAGGACTGGAACTAGAATTTTGGACAGCCGTTCATGAGTTTACAGTAACATAGAAGATATAATGCCAAAAGAGGTCATCAGTCAAATCCAGTAACATTATCGCGCACCCAAGAATTCATAAGGACATTTGAATTCACAGAGTACATAGTGAAAACATGGTTAATTGGGCATCAAAATTCATTTATGCAACAATATCCCTATGCTCACTGCACTAAAATTGAGCAAAACGTTATTGCATCTAATGTTTGCATGTGTGGATCATAAGCGTTGCTAGTGCTGGCATTGATCAAAGCATTGAATGATCTCCATCTCCAGTACTTTAGTAATGCATTAGTTCCTCCTTTAATCCATCTTTTATCACTCCCCTAATCTTTCTTAATGGTGGATTCTTGGAGAAGTTTCCATGCAATTGCTGAGATTGTATTTTGACCCTATCATTAATCATTAAATATAGAAATATCACTATATTAAAAGAGATTACATAATCATTAATTCTTGAAAGCAATTCATTATATGATAAGATAAAAGTATCACATATCTGTACTCCTCCGATAGTACCTAATAATTACTAAGCACCAACTAGGTGAGAAATAGTCATGGTGGAACATGTTGGGTTCAATTTACAATTTTTTTTTTTTCCCTCTCCTCAAATAAAGCCGTTATGGGGCATGAAAATGAGAAGACAAAATTATAAAAGCTTGATAGTGGTATTTGGAATGTGAGGAAAAGAGATGGAAAGCGCAATCATAACTCGCACAATGTGGTCCGAATTGCGCAAACCCACGTTGGAAAGGTATACATGTGTATACCCATCATTTCTATCTACTTTATACCCAAGTTGGGGGGCTTCTGATCAAAGCTTCATTGCCGCGAGTCATCAGGCTCGATCTGTTCGGTGGATCGATCCAACAGATACACATTTTCCATGCATTACGGACATGATGGTCATAAAGAGAAACAACAATAACTTTGCAAAATGGGTGCATGATTTAGTTTAAATTATTTTTTTTTCTTCCTCCAATCATACGTATATTACTATGTTACGATTGCACAAATTGCACAATATATAATCCGATTTAATTATATACAACTAGTACTCATGCATGTCTAAATATATGCATAATGAATATGGCCACGAAGATATATAAGATGCATGAATTTAATAGCGATATATATTGGCCAAATACCTTCTTCTCCCGCTTGAAAACTCTTAAATTCTTGATAGAAAATAGAGCATTGCCACTATGTTATTTCAGTTATACTGTTCACTTAATTATCTCATTCACGAACACTATGATGCCATGTGATTTAAAAACATTAAAAAGAAATATTCAAAATAAAATAGTGTCTATAAATACAAGAAGAAGACTGAAACTCTAGTTATCTCTCTATCCCTTTATATTTGTATTTTAATTTTTTTAAATTTTTTAATAAATAATAGAAAAAAGAGTAGTATATAGACCGAGTAGCATAGTAACATTTCTCTTTGAGATATCAAATATCACCAGAACCGGCCAGCAACCAATCAGACCAATCATCGGAGCACGAAACCGGCAAAGAACCAGTCGGCGAGTAAGAGAATTTGAGGGAAAACCAATGTCAGCAATTCGGCGCCGCTTTGAACCCTTGAGAAATCGCTGAACCACCAATCCTTTTTATTTATTTATTTATTTTTGAATATATGTATATAAAATAGCGCCATTTCACTTAAATGAGTGAAATTGTGTCATTTTGCCAAGTGGAAGTAAAATAAAAAACATACAGAACGCATCATTTTGAATTAGGTTTAATTAACACCCCCGGCCCTCTTCTTCTTCTTCCTCGCAACGTCTTCTTCCTTGCGTACAGACTATTTCCTCTGCAACCCTAAACCCTATGCCTTATACTCACTCGACAATGGACGTGGCATCCCTCCTTCGTCAAAGAGACGCCAACGACAAACCAAAGAATTGAACCGAGCAGCGTTGAGATTAGTAATATCGGTTTTCTCTCCCCAATCAACCTGTTCCGACCGATGCTAAGCTCTCGCGGCAGACATTAGTGAGATCTAGGTTTGGCACCGAGACTGACGCTGAAACCATCAATGTACACCCCTAAAGAATAGTACATGATTTTGAAAAATATTAATTTATAATTATTTTACCATTATTTTATAATTCTATTATTAAATATTGTAAAATTAAGATTCATATTTAATATTTTAACGTAATTACATAATTAACTGATTGTTTAATGGGTTGTAATATAACTTTAATGAAATTATAAATGTATTATTACTTAGTACCCGATTATGCCTCTTCACTTTCATAAAATTTCTTATCTTATCTCATCTCATTATTATAATTTTTCTAAATTTTTACACAAAATAAAATAAACAATTCAATTTTTTCAAATATCAAAACAAAAATAATATTAAAAAAATATATTCTAACAATATTTTATGCAACTTTAAATTTTAATCTCAACTCATATCATCTTTTCTGAAAAAACAAACAAGGTATTTTTGAGTCCTCAGGTTTTAGTTTAATTAATCGCTAAGTTAATGCTTATACTCAATATTTAATACTTATAGAGTTAAAAAATTGTAAGGAATTTAGGATGGGCACAAAAATAAAGTATTAAATTAAGTAAATATGCTTACCTTTTCTTATCGGATTAGGGCTCTTCATCCAGGTCAGATTTTGCCTGGCCCAGCCTAGAACCAGGATAACCAGGTTTTCGGTTACGGGTCCCGGTCCTAAATATATCCGGGTCAATACCTATATAAGTAAAACCGGTTTCATTCTGTCCAGGTATTGGATTTTTAATCCGAAACCGAAATTTAAAATCCGGTACCCGAGTTTTTTTTTTAACCCCTGTATCAAAATGACATGCCCAAAACCCAAAGGGCAAATGGTTGAAACCCTTCAGATTCTCGAATTCACCATAGTCACTCCTTCATATCTCCCTCTCTCTCTCTCTCTCTCTCTCTCTCTCTCTCTCTCTCTCTCTCTCTCTCTCTCTCTCTCGTCTTGAAGGTCCCATTTTGCAACCAGGTGAGGGAAATTTCAGTATTTTCTGTCATGGGTTTAAGTTTTGGACTATTAAGTGCCGAAACTTTAGCCTTCCTCTGTCGAGTGCCGAAACTCTAATACTTTTAGATCTACTCTTAGATCTAAGACATGGCTTTGAGTTGTTTTTGCTTTTTTGTTCTAGATCTACTCTTAGATTTGATCCTATAATTTGCATTATATTTTCTATTTATTTGTAGATTTTAGAATCTTTGATGTGCTCTGATATCTAGGTTATTTTTTTAATTTTTGAGTTGTTTTTTGACTCATGGAGATCTGGTATATGACTTTAATGTTCTTAGAAAATTAGTTTCTTGTATTATTTCGTAGAGAACTGCTTTTCAAACAAAAAAACATAGTTTAAGAACATAAGAATATGGATTTTTTTAGGGTGTTCGGTGCTAGCATTTTTCTGGTTGGATAAAGTATCTCCTTCATATGGGTGCTTGTTCTTTTTTTGAATTTATAAGTGTTAGAATTGATATTTGGATCTTATGCTGGGTTTGCCCACACTTCTGGTTGGGGATTGCCATTAGGAACATCATATGTTTTGTTGAACCCAAGGTTTCAAGTTGTGTAATTATAAATCTACACATGGATTTTGATGATTACAAATGAATTCAAAGAATAAAGGAGTCTCAAGCTCAAGTTATCCACACAATGGAGTCAAGCACATCAAGGAACCAAGCATGAGCAAGAAGGGAACAAGTTCACATTAAAGTTATAGAGTAATGTTGTAAATCTCTTAAAATTCGAAATTAGGATTAAGGCTCAAAAATTAATATTTTATCATAAAGCATTAAATACATTTTCCACATGTGCATGAATATTTTGAAAATTAAATTTGAAAATTTTGAAAAATGATTGATTGTCATCTTTCACATGTGCATGACATGATTAAAGGTTTGAAATTTGAAAATATTAAAGATGATTGATTGTCATCTTTCACATGTGGATATTTTATTTGAATATTTTCAAAAGTGATTGATGCTTTTCTTGACTTATGCAAAAGGAAGATGTCTTTGTTTGAAAAATTTGAAAAGTAAAGTGTGCTCCTTTTGTCATATGCAAAAAGTAAAAAATTAGGTTTGAAATTTTTGAAAAGCAAAGTGTGCTCCTTTTGTCATATGCAAAAAGTAAAAAGATTAGGTTTGAATTTTTTAAAAAGTGAATGATGATGTTTTTGACATGAGAATCTTTTTAAATTTGAATATGAAGTCTCATATGCCTATAAATAGATCATTTGAGAGCTTCACATTCACAACACCAAGAGCATACAACTCTCATTCAAAGCTTTCATTCTCTCTTCTCTAAGCATTGAGCCTTAACCCTTGTTCATTTTGAGAGATATAGTTTGTGCTTGTATTGTTCTTATTTCACTCATTGAGGAGTGTTTTCTGATATCCTACCCACTATCAATTCTTGTATCAGTAAAAGGGTGTGTACAACCCTTGTGGGTGTAGAAAATGTTCTACACAAGGAATAGTTGGATCACCACGTGTAAGGTGATTGCAAGTGTAGAGGGTGGTCTACACGGATCCTTTGTAACGGTGTTGTTCAAAGGTGTAATAGGTTTCTATCTCCACCTGAAGGAGATTGAATAGTGAATTCGGGGATCCTCAAGGGGTAGCTTGAGGCGAGGACGTAGGCAGTGGGGCCGAATCTCGTTAACATACTGAGTTTGCTTCTCTCTTACCCTTACTCTTTATATTTATTACTGAGTTTGCTTCTCTCTTACCCTTACTCTTTACACGGATCCTTTGTAACGGTGTTGTTCAAAGGTGTAATAGGTTTCTATCTCCACCTGAAGGAGATTGAATAGTGAATTCGGGGATCCTCAAGGGGTAGCTTGAGGCGAGGACGTAGGCAGTGGGGCCGAATCTCGTTAACATACTGAGTTTGCTTCTCTCTTACCCTTACTCTTTATATTTATTGCTGTTTCATATTTTGTTTATATTTTATATTGTATATTTGATTTATAATTGTTATTTTTTTAAAATACAAGTCAATTCACCCCCCCTCTTGTGTTAGTCATCTGAGTAACATGTTTGATAAAATGGTAATCTTTATATAACTAAAACAAATCATTTGAGATTAAGTAGAAAGCTATGCTTGTAAATAGATATATAAGAATATTAGCAGACAATGTATATCTAATGTGTTCCCTTTGCTACACCAAAAAAAAAAAAAATGTGTTCCCTTTGCCAAATAAGCATAGCAAGAAAGAAGGGTGAGGAGTGGCATGTGTTGGGGATTTCAATCAGGTTTTATCTCCTAACTTCATGTGTTTTATTTTACCTTTTCGCTATTCTTCTTTGCTTGCAGTTACAAAGTTGGAAGTGATACTGTTTAGAGATCTAGGCAAGGATGAGTTTCCAAGAGACTGGAAACTAGGTTACCAACTTGCTTTTATTTTTCGTGCTTATTTTTTAGTTGATGCTCTTAGAATGCAGTAAATTTGTAGTTCATGATCTGTTGGATAACCTTACTTTTTATGTTTGTATTTATATGGAGTTGGTGAAAGGAACATCAACTATTTATTGTTGAAGAGTAAGTGATGTTTTCCATGATTGGTAAGATATTGTCAGTGTATTACATAGTGTTGATATATTATTTTTTTACGTGATAGAAACATATTATTGGTTTAGCATGAGTTTTTTTAAACATGGCTTGTGTGTCTATTTTTTAAAAAAGTGTGTAAGTTTTTTGTGGTAGCATTTTTCTTCCCAAAAGCTTTGGATTTGACACTAGTTCTAAAAAGGTGTATGTTTGGATTTAGAGACCAGACCTTAATGAGCTGCCTTGTGCCTTCACTTTTATAACATTGCTACCAGTATCTACAAGTTTTTTTTAAGCTTCTAATACTGTGAACTAAAATGAAAATGCAGGCTGGCAATCCTTTCCTTGACCAAAACTTCACTGCCAATTCATGTGAACCATCACCTGGCCTTGTTCTAATGCCGTGTGTAGCAAAATACCAGCATCACCCCCATTTCTTCAAACTACCAGCATCAAGGCCATGTGTCACTGATATTAAATAATTGATGGAAGACCATGTTAATGATTTTGTAATTCATATCTTGTAATTTTGTATTTTGTAATATAATATATAAATAACAAAATAATGCAATATGTAGTGGATTGCATGCGTTTTAGTTTTTCATTTTTATATATTTTTATTATTCTAAGCAATGTTAGTATTATGTTTTTTAACACAATGTTAGTATTATGCTTTTTAACATGACTTAGAAAAAGTTTTCATAAAATATAGGCTTTTCTTTTTTGATAGGTTCATAAAATATAGGCTTTTATAAAATAATTATGATTTTCAACATTTTTTTTTAATAAATATAAACTTTTACATAGAGGGAAGTGTGCTCTCCGGCTTGGATTTTTCTTAAAAAGTCTTTAATATAATACAAGCAATTTTTTTGAAAAAAAAAATTAGGCTATGAAATATGGACTAAAAAAAAATATGTATAGGCTGGAATCTGGATTTCCAGGTTGTTAAAATTTGGATTAATCCGGATTCTGGTCTAGATATACCCGAGTACCCAGTCCGGTATCCGATTGAACACTCCTATGTAACCAGATGATAAATTTTCAACATTTTTTTTTTAATAAATATAAACTTTACATAAAGGAAGTGTGCTCTTCAACTTAGATTTTTCTTCAAAAGTCTTTAATATAAGAGTAATATTATATACAGTCGTGGAGTGTGCAAACGCCGTACAATTTCTTTGAAAAATAATGGAGTCTACGATTAAAAAGTTAGTTTTTTTTTCATGTGAGTCCCATATTAATTCAATTTTTTCAAAAAAAAACTATACGGCACTTGTACAATCACGACTGCAAATATCATTTCTCTTAATATAATATAGGTAATGTTGAACCCAAGGTTTCAAGTTGTGTAATTATAAATCTATACATGGATTTTGATGATTACAAATGAATTCAAAGAATAAAGGAGTTTCAAGCTCAAGTTATCCACACAATGGAGTCAAGCACATCAAGGAACCAAGCATGAGCAAGAAGGGAACAAATTCACATTAAAATCATAGAGTAATGTTGTAAATCTCATAAAATTCAAAATTAGGATTAAGGCTCAAAATTAATATTTTATCATAAAGCATTAAAATACATTTTCTACATGTGCATGAATATTTTGAAAATTAAAATTTGAAAATTTTGAAAGATAATTGATTGTCATCTTTCACATGTGCATGCCATGATTAAAGGTTTGAACTTTGAAAATATTAAAGATGATTGATTGTCATCTTTCACATGTACATGTTTTATTTGAATTTTTTTAAAAGTGATCGATGCTTTTCTTGTCATATGCAAAAAGTAAATGATTAGGTTTGAATTTTTTGAAAAACAAAGTGTGCTCCTTTTGTCATATGCAAAAAGTAAAAGATTAGGTTTGATTTTTTTAAAAAGTAAAGTGTGCTCTTTTTGTCATATGCAAAAAGTAAAAAGATTAGGTTTGAATTTTTGAAAAATGAATGATGATGTCTTTGACATGTGAATCTTTTTAAATTTGAATATGAAGTCTCATGTGCCTATAAATAGATCATTTGAGAGCTTCACATTCACAACACCAAGAGCATACAACTCTCATTCAAAGCTTTCATTCTCTCTTCTCTAAGCATTGAGCCTTAACCCTTGTTCATTTTGAGAGATATAGTTTGTGCTGTATTGTTCTTATTTCACTCATTGAGGAGTGTTTTCTGATATCTTACTCACTATCAATTATTGTATCAGTAAAAGGGTGTGTACAACCCTTGTACGTGTAGAAAGTGTTCTACACAGGAAATCGTTGAATCACCACGTGTAAGGTGATTGCAAGTGTAGAGGGTGTTCTACACGGATCCTTTGTAGCGGTGTTGTTCAAAGGTGTAATAGGTTTCTATCTCCACCTGAATGAGATTGAATAGTGAATTTGGGGATCCTCAAGGGGTAGCTTGAGGCGAGGACGTAGGCAGTGGGGCCGAACCTCGTTAACATACTGAGTTTGCTTCTCTCTTACCCTTACTCTTTATATTTATTGCTGTTTCATATTTTGTTTATATTTTATATTGTAAATTTGATTTATAATTGTTATTTTTTTAAATACAACTCAATTCACCCCCCTCTTGTGTTAGTCATCTGGGCAACAATTGGTATCAGAGCTAAAGCTCTATTATAAGATTAACTATCTTTTGAGTTAAGATTTTATGGCTAACATTGCAGCTTCATTTGGTGAAGGTCAATCTAGCAGTCGGCCTCTACTCTTTTGTGGAGACAATTACTCATTCTGGAAAGTTAGAATGAGAATATTCCTTCAAGCTCAAGGTCGAGAAATCTGGAAATGCATTGTAAATGGACCTTATATTCCAACAAAAGTGGTTGATGGAGTAAAGGTCAAAAAGGAAGAAGAAGAGTTTAATCGTGAAGACGATAGACTTTATACTTTGAATTTAACTGCTATGAATTTATTATATAATGCTCTTAATGGTAATGAGTTTAATAGAGTAATGACTTGTGCTACGGCAAAAGAAATTTGGGATAACTTGGAAGTTACTTATGAAGGAACTTCTCAAGTTAAGGAATCAAAAATTTATATTCTTACTCATGAATATGAAATGTTTAAGATGAATGATGATGAATCTATTTCTA